>CM044959.1:8406366-8499564 GCA_024516035.1 Bactericera cockerelli
TTGGAGGTTGGTGGTTCAGGTCTCGGTTTCAGAGATTTTTTTTAAAAGCCAGTTTAAGTAGTTGTGACATCACGAAAGTGATTCACACAAATGTGATAACTTTTAACTTAACGTTCGATACTTAACTTCAGTGACTGAATGAAGTCTGGTCTATTTAACATGCCATCGACCCTGCATGGCTAAACAGTGAGTGATAGAATTCTCTCAGCCAGAAGTCACATTAACTTCCTATAGTTCGATAGGTTAGAACTGTAAATATATTAGGTTTGGCAATATTTACAATGGATTTCTTCTATCGATAAGAAGCACAGGAAATATTGATCAAGGCGTAGCCACTAACAGAATCATCTCAAGTATTCGAATGGAAACTTGATCTCAAATTGTAGGTCGAATGACTCTTGTTACATCGATCGCAGAGCAACTCACGTCAGATCAAATTCTCAAGTTCTTCTCTGCCGCTCTCTCATCAAAATACATGTTTTTACTTTTTGTATAAATAAAACTAGACATTTTACCCGTACTCCACCACGTACATTCTATGTATTGTATCTTTTTCTATGTATTGTATATATTATATGTAAATAAAACTTGATCCAATATGTTTAAGTATACATTCAAATCAAATAAAGCATGGCCGTAAGTATAGATTTAAAAATTTTGGCTTTAGGATTGTATTCAGGTGAGGTAGGGAGGGAGTTAATCCTTTACGTCAAGCGCCCAGAATTTTTGACTGCTACGGGGCCCAGATCTAAAAGATTTCAAATTTGTTTCCGTTGCAAACTACGGAGTCTTATATCTAACTTGAAGTTAGATAAGCCATTGAATCACGGATTGACCAATTGAATAATGATCCATTGAATCACTGATTTATCCACTGAATCACTGATTTATCTACAGAATCACTGGTTTATCCATTGAATCACTGATTTATCCACTGAATCACTGATTGATCCACTGAATCACTGATTGACCCATTGAATCTCTGATTGATCCACTGAAAACAAGGAAGGGGACTACACGACTTTCCAAGACTCTGAGTTCCTCTGAAAGCTGATTCCACAATCTGGCAGCATTTACAGTGAAACTTATACTCATGAAGTCTGTGCGATGAAGTGGAATGTTGAGGAGCGTTGTCCACATATCAGTACTCAGACTTTTCACTAGGGTAAAATCTAGTGCTCTTCTACAGGTTTTACTACCTCTCCTTAAAAGAAACTACATATAGCCACAAAGTACGTGTATTCAGCTAGTGTTGTTTTAAATAAAATTTCAGTAATTAGCATCATTCTTCCACGCTCACTGAGAAACAATCACTAGTAAGCGAAGAAATCACGAATGGAGGAGGTGGCTAAACCTGAACCCAGAGAATACCCATACAGGTATTTATAAATATAGGTATAATGAGAAATATATAGGTATAATGTGGACAATGCTGTCTAATTAGGTGCTATTTAGACTTGAACGAAGGAGCAAAACCACCTTCATTGATTTTCAAAGACAAGGTGGCCCATTATTTCTGCTCATCTAAGCTTAGTTGCTATATGTCAGTCGGTCTGGTAATCCAGAGGTCGCCGTTTTTCAGCAGTGAGCCCATGACGTATAATGTTTCCATATGGCAGGATATCTTGTCATGCCCCGGCTGGGTTTTGAACCTAGGACCAGTGAGCTACTAAATGTTCTGAGAAAGGTTGGAGAAAAAAGAGAAGTTATCATATTTGTGTTTCTCACTTTCGTGATATCACAACTACTCAAACTCGCTTTACTAAAACTTCGCTGAAAACGCGACTTTAACCACCGACCTCCAGGTTACAAGTCCGCCGCCTAATCGATCAAGCTACTGAATTCGGAATCATATTAGAATGATGAAGATACTGGTATTTCCGATCATTGGTGGTCTTATAACTCTTAAGTCACCACATACAATATTGTCACCACGGTAGACGGTAATAATATATGAATACCTACCTCAATTATCTACTCATAGTATTGATATTTTTCATACCTACTATTGATGGGTGCAAGTACTACCTACCTACTTATTAATGGACTTCCAATTGCCTATATAAATATAATATATGTATCTATCTATCTACCTATTGATATCTATCTCACCTACCTACCTTTCTATTTTTCATCAACCAAATCGCCACTCGTGCTAGGCATGCATGTCGCATGTTAATAGCTTTTAATATACCTACCATGTGGACCTACGTGCTAGGCACTCATGTCTTGGTATTATTAACTCTTCGCGACACTAGGGACCGAATTATGAAACAGGATTAAATTAATCTAAATGAACATGGACACTTTCCTTTAACACGACCTCTAGTGCGAATTTAAAACAATCACAGCGGGCCAGAATGTCAGCTCACTCAGCATCACGAAGTCTTAATAATAATAACACTCTTTAGTGGAAGGTAACCATCAAGAGAGGTTAATGCTCAAAGCATTTTCAACCACCTAACCCTCACAATTTTATTATTATGTGGTCACAAACTCAAATAATTGAGGAAAAATTCATGCACTGGGTGGAATTCGAACCAACGGATCCCTACGCTACTTGAATTACCAGACTAGCGCGTTAACCACTTGACTACCAGTGAACGTCTTCACCTCGCTGGACATTGCTTAACTTCCGTGATCCTACGAGAACTATACACGCCATTAATCTCACCCAACCCAGGCTGTGTGAGGTTAATGTGTAGCACTGTAGCAGGTGTGTGTGTTTCATGTGCAATCATTTTAACTGTGTACGAGTTAGGACGAGGACCCTACACCCTAGACCCTCGACCCCAGACCCTGGTACCTACAGCATGGTATATACGATTTTCCAGACTCCTTGGGTAGGTTGGGTGGAAGAGATTGCCATAGGCAATAACCCCGCCCTTTAGTTAGGACATTATGTTTCTATATATTTTTCTATTCTTTTTCATTTTATTGTATTATATTGTTTCCAAAACACTCTGTTTTCTTTTCGTCTGGGGGTGTTGCAGTTCCCTAGCACCGGTCGCGCCTGGTCCTCAGCCTACTTAGCCATGCCGTAAAGTAGTAATAATAGTAATAATAAATAGCACAATAGTTCTTGTAAAATAAGTAAACCTCATCATGCATGAGATGTACATATGTAGGTTTGTAGGTACCAAGGTGGCAAGTAGATGGACACGCAAGCTGCCACCCAACGCGTCAATCAAGAAACCAAACCAGATCGCTTTCATTCTCACCTATGCACTAGCTGCTTTCCCGTGCTTCATCACGGGACATAATTGAAAAACTGTAGCGACCTCAGTAGCTTCGTGGATAGTACAATAATAATATCGCTTTATTTATACTGCCCGATTAGGAATAATGAGTCCCATTATTCCAGTAAGTCTAAGACGTATTATTATTATTCGAACCCTCGAACCGAAATAATCGATAGATAGGTACTTATTGTTTATTTGCAAATATTTTGTGCTGATAAAGAGAAATAATAAGCTGAATTCCTTGAATTAGCCTCCTATTCGATTCAAGATCGTTATATTGACGGTTTCTAAGAAATTTCCATTTATCTTCTTCATACTTTATATATCTACAATGTACATATATGTATGTACCTACTATATGTACAGTATGTAAACTGTACACATATGAACAGTTGAACACACTTGGTCAGGTTCAAATTACAATTTCTTGTACTCGAAATTCGTCGGTTTGGAATATTTCACCATGGTCCAGTCAAATATTTGCTTTGTAAATATTTGTAATGTTTGAGTTTCTTACTCCTCAGTCTTATAAATGGCAGACCAATACTTACATGCTCTGCGCCTCTTCTTATTCTTATTGTAGGCTTAATAATACCATCTTGACCATAATTTATTGTAGAACTCTTTGCCTCGGAGGCAAAGAATTTTGTGTAAATTCAGCACTTTTAAATTCTACCTGCACGAGGTAGAACTGAAAAGTGTAAGTGTGCCCCGGAACCGCTTTCGCATTACTTCAGGGCACTTTACCCTCACATCCATGCCATTCCGCAAACGGAAAATTTCGGTCAGAAATTTCCGCTCCGGCCGGGATTCGAACCCGTAACCTCCGGGTCAGGAACCAATGCTCTTAACCACTGCGCCACGGAGGTCGGCCAATGTTACAATGAGTAATTCTGTGACCTTCCCTCTTACCTTCTTTCATTCCCTCCTTTTCTCTTCTCTCCGCACAGTTCACAATGTGCAAAAGTGGCCGTTTGGAACCATTCCAAAACCCCGAAAGTGATTTCCCATCATATTAAAATGATTTTTTTTTCTTGTGAGAGGAGGAAAAATCTTCTATGGTTCAAGACGAAGTGCGGGGTTCCAGCGCTGGAAACAGTGCGCCATACCCGCTAAAACCCTCCTCTCCATCACCACAAACATAACCGTAACCGTATAGTTGTATAGTACATTACTTCATGGGACCACCAATAGTCTAGTAATCCTGGCTTTTAAAAATGCAAGTTTTGGTGTAGTTTTGATTTTTTGTACCATAGTGTATTTTGAGCTGCTGAACACGAATCTGAGGTTTGCCAACAAAAATTTTACCGGCAAATTTTTTTACAGGCAAAAAACAGGCAAAAAATTGGACTATTTTTAGTTTTTCTGAAATATCTCCCAAGTGATTTAATAAACGACAACACTAACTCTATACAAAGTTGTTCACAACTAAAGTCCCTACATTTTATATTCTACAAAAAAAATTGTGCGACCAACCTTTGAGCTTTGAGGGCGCCCTCAAAATGCAGGCAAAAAATCAAAAGTGGCCACATTTGCGATTTTTTAAAATTTTACTTCAAAATAACGCTCCTGACAATATTTTTGGTAGTTAAAGACGTCATTGATGGCTTACAGGCTAAAGTTTCAGACTTTCTCAGCCTTTTAGAAGGACCTTTGCAGCCTTTTGGAGTGATCACAGTCACCTGTGTCTATCTAGAACCCTGGTTTTAAAACAAAAAGTTTTGCTGTACTTGTGATTTTTGGTAATATAGTGTATTTATAGCTGCAAAGTATGAATTTGACGTTTGCCAACAAAAAAAATGCCGTCATTTTTTTAACAGGCAAAAACGGCCTGAATGGAGCTTTTTTCAGTTTTTAACAATATCTCCGAAACTATGTATTTCAAAGCAACGTTGGGTGAATACTAAGTTCAACATAACTGAATTTCCTACATATTATGTTCCCAATATTTTTTTGTGCAACCAACCTTTGAGCTTTGAGAGCGTCCTCAAAGCCCAGGCAAAAAGTCAGAAAAGGCAAAATTTGAAATTTTTGAAGTTTACCTCGACATAAACTTTTTGGCAGTGTGAATGATATTAATAATGGTTTAAAGGCTAAATTTTTTGACATTTACAGTACATCTTTGTGAGGGACTTGGATCAGGGTCCTCCATTGATGGCATGATATCGCAATGCAAGCATAGAGCGGAGCAGGAGAGTCCTGCTTTCCTGCAGCCACAGTTTCCTGTACATTTGCAGGAAACGAGCTTCAGCAATTCGGGGGGAGCGGGGGCAGAGAGATTTAATATAGGTTCTAGACCTGTTTGAGTTTGCTTCCATCCCCATTCTTCAGGAGCTTTACTTACTCCCAACCATTGTTGCACTTGATGGTACAGGGTACACCCTGAGGGAGTGCACACGGTGTTAACGCAGCAATGTTGGAGTTGATTCTAAAGGCTACCTTGGTATAACATATGTATCGCAGATGGTTAAGTGAAGACGGACTTTTTCCACTGGACGCATACAAATGTATTAAGAAGCGTTCTCCTGCTGCCGCTACAGAGTCTCGGGACGCTTTAGAGTCTTTGAAGACGTCTATAACTTTTCCGAGACTAGGACTTTTTACAAGGGTTTTTAAAAATTTCCCTATTTCCTTGTTTAAAGAGAGCCGACGTCTTATCACACCTGCTCATTGTATGTAGAAAGAGGATGTGTTCTTTCACGCATGAGGAAGTTGCAGCTTCAAGGGGTGAATACAAAGCTAAACAAATGGTCTGCTTTTGTTTTTTAAATAGAAGACATTGTCAACTTCACAGAGAACAATCAAGATTACTAATATTCCCCTACTATAGTAACAGTCTCATTTGAGTGCGGTCGTAACAATCAGTACGCCAGCATCTTCTTCTGCCTGCTTATATTGCAAACCTGCTTCTGAAAGTTTGGTAGCAAGTAAGTCAATGAGACGACTCTTATTTCTTGGGTTTGCTAGAAAATTATCTTTTGACATTGTTGGTGTCATGGTGTCATCAAAAAGCATGTCTGCAGATGAGAGAGTCCTCGTTCTCCTCATACGCTCAGCTGTCTTTGTTCCTCTTTGAATATCTTCAGGCTAGCCATCGAAGACAACTACTGCCCCAGGATATTTGGAGATGACATACTGAATGTATCTGTCACAGTTTGAAGAGAATGATGCATTTGTAAGCCAGACAACTCTGTGTAACAGGAATTCCCCATCAATTACATATTGCACCTGACCAGTAAAGTGCTTGTTCGTCAGGGGCTTAAGATCTTTGTATAGAGTGGACTTTGTTCCTTTTCTCATGCATCCTTTGTCAAAAAGTGACAGAGAATAAGGTCCTAGATCGTAGCTCAAAAAGTTTTCGAGTTTTTCGTTGGAATGCTTAGCAAATGAAATCCGTTGGAATAAAGTTGTGGGATTCACGGGGAACATTCGAACATCTCCATTCTATTTTTGTTGTCTCTTTTTACTCCTGCATCCTTCAAAGCAACGTGTTGATCAGAGCTAGAAAGCGAAACACCACAGTCCTAGATTGATGCAAGTGATCCTGATCTAGATCCAGGTATTACAAAAAATCTGCAAAGGTCACGAAATTTAGCTTCTAAAGTTTAGAGTCTAAACTAAACAATATCATACACACTGCTAAGTATGTTATGTCGAGGTAAAACTTCAAAAAGTCCAAATTTGCCTTTCCTGATTTTTTGCCTGGGCTTTGAGGACGCTCTCAAAGCTCAAAGGTTGGTTGCACAAAAAAATATTGGGAACATAATATGTAGGAAATTCAGTTATGTTGAACTTAATATTCACCCAACGTTGCTTTGAAATGCACAGTTTCGGAGATATTGTTAAAAACTGAAAAAAGCTCCATTCAGGCCGTTTTTTGCCTGTTAAAAAAATGACGACATTTTTTTTGTTGGCAAACGTCAAATTCATACTTTGCAGCTATAAATACACTATATTACCAAAAATCACAAGTACAGCAAAACTTTTTGTTTTAAAACCAGGGTTCTAGATAGACACAGGTGACTGTGATCACTCCAAAAGGCTGCAAAGGTCCTTCTAAAAGGCTGAGAAAGTCTGAAACTTTAGCTTGTAAGCCATCAATGACGTCTTTAACTGCCAAAAATATTGTCAGGAGCGTTATTTTGAAGTAAAATTTTAAAAAATCGCAAATGTGGCCACTTTTGATTTTTTGCCTGCATTTTGAGGGCGCCCTCAAAGCTCAAAGGTTGGTCGCACAATTTTTTTTGTAGAATATAAAATGTAGGGAATTTAGTTGTAAACAACTTTGTATGGAGTTAGTGTTGTCGTTTATTAAATCACTTGGGAGATATTTCAGAAAAACTAAAAATAGTCCAATTTTTTGCCTGTTTTTTGCCTGTAAAAAAATTTGCCGGTAAAATTTTTGTTGGCAAACCTCAGATTCGTGTTCAGCAGCTCAAAATACACTATGGTACAAAAAATCAAAACTACACCAAAACTTGCATTTATTTCGCTATTTTTGGGCTTGCGGTACTAGACTACAAGGGGTATGGTCACGGGAGAGAATACGGTGGACAATCAAGATTTTGACATACTCACAACATTTTGAACAAAACAATACAAGGACACTTGATCATAGATGTACCCCAGCCGCCCTTACAACTGAGCTACCGAAATGTGGGTTCGCAAAATTCAATCTAAGTAGGCGACTACAACGAGGACCCTGGCCTATAAATCCTACACCCTAGACTCTCGACCCTAGACCTTGGACTCTCGACCCTAGACCTTGGACTCTCGACCCTAGACGATTTTCCAGACTCCTTGGTTAGATTGTGTGGAAGAGATTTCCATAGGCAATAACCCCGCCCTTTAGTTAGGACATATTATGTTTCTATATATTTTTCTATTCTTTTCCATTTTATTGTATATATTGTTTCCATTGTTAAAATAATTATCTGTATTGTACATATGTCCATTTACATCTAATAAATTGTTGAATAATAATAATAGATTGTTTTACGAGGTACTGACTCACTCCAACCCACGGTCCAGGGTATAGACTTCTTTTGTGTCTGCGCACTAACAAACCTTTGTGTACTCCTGCGGCACTGGCTTGAAACTATACAATTGGCTTGAAAAACCAGGATTCAAATTCCTCTTTGTACGTATTCTCACTCTTCTCCAAAAATTCAATTTTTCGTATCTTTCTGTAAATCCGAAATCCCAGCATACCGTTCCCGTTATTTCAAATAATTATGATCTCTCATTTCGTGCTGATCGACTTGGTTGCAATATATTTATCGACCCAAGCACTGTTTGAGTCAGCAGAAGGCAGGTTATCTTGTTACCAGTGCGACAGTCATGCGTCAGAACATTGTGAGAAAATCAGCAACTATACCACACTGAGACAATGTGTGTATAACTCCTACTGCATCAAAACTCAGGTAAGATTCAGGGAAAATTGATATCTGTGATAAAAATTACCTTTACTACGCTCCCATCAATCGTATGATGCGGCTTGGTCATGAATTCTAATGTTTCATTTAAGATATAATATTTTTATCAAGTTTAGCAGACATATATATTCTTTATTACTGTATCATTTTTGATTTTTGATATCTCCTTATTTTAAAATATTTATTTGTAAACTGTTATTTGTTGTACATTGTCACTTGTATCTTGGGCTGTACATTGTCACTTGTAAAAAAAGGTTGAACAAAACCAATATTACAAGTTTGAGTCAGCTCGTATATTTGTGACGATATAATTACCGCATGTAACTAACTGACGATAGATAATATATAATTCTAATTTTTACTTCCGAGAAATTTCTAATATTAGAAATCGAAAGTATTGTGTTCGTTTCTGTAAAAAAAAATTTATTTTTGCTCTGATTTCTATTTTTTTCATATTTTTTAAATTGATATTTTAGATCAAAATCAGCAACATTGTCCACACCAAGCGCAACTGTTACCCAAAGTCCAGCGAACTTGGAGCAGCACTGACGTCACATTGTGTGGAACTGAATGACTTGATCTTCTGCTTGTGTGAGCAGCACGCTTGTAATCAGCAACATAAACTGAGGCCGCATGCTGCAGTATACGCTCTGTTTGGTTTGATCACATTGAGTCAGCTCGTACATTTGTGACGATATAATTACCGTATGTAACTAACTGACGATAGATAATATATAATTCTAATTTATAATGTGTTTAGCTGCTGACTGCTGTGCGAGCAACACTCTTGTAATCAGCAACATAAACTGAGGCCGCATGCTGCAGTGTATGCTCTCTCTGGTTTGATCACATTGTGTTTAGCTGCTGACTGAACGAGCAACACGCTTGTAATCAGCAACATGAACTGAGGCCGCATGCTGCAGTGTATGCTCTGTTTGGTTTGATCATATTGTGTTCAGCTGCTGACTGAACGAGCAACACGCTTGTAATTTTAATCTTTCTTTATCGACTTGTGTTTTCCCTGAGTCTCTTAAAGAAACATTCATTACTCCTGTCCCCAAAAAACAAAACCTAAATCTAATATCCCAGCACCGCCCAATAGCTACCTTAAATGTTCTCTCCAAACTTTTTGAGAAACTCATTTTCAACAAGATATGTTCTTATACTTACTCTCAAATTTCTCCTCATCAGCATGGATTTGCAAGGGCACGATCAACAGTTTCTAACATGTTTTCTTCACTCCCTTTCTTCTCTTCTTCCATCCTCTCACCAAATTGATGTAGTGTACACCGATATAAAATCCGCTTTTGACAAAGATGACCATACAATACTTTTATTAAAACTGCATCAATTTGGCTATCCGCCTTGTCTAGTAAAACTTTTTGCCTCCTACCTTCAAAAACGGAAACTACGTGTTAAATACAAAGACGTACTATCCACCCCGTATTACCCTACATCTTCAGTTCCTCAAGGTAGTTTACTGGGAAATGTATTTTTCCTTGTGATGATTGACGGAATAACGTCGCGTATTAAACACTCCAAGTATCTACTTTATGCAGATGATCTCAAAATTTTCAAGCCCATTTTGACTCCAGCTGATATAGGTAGCCTTACTACAAGCTGACCTAAATGCAATTCAAGAATGGCTTAACGAAAATAAACTTTCTTTCTGTCCGCATAAATGTGAGTATGTACAATTCACCAGAAAACATACAACCATTCCTGGCCTATATACCATTGACAACGTACCACTAAAAATGCTGGAATATAAAAAAGACCTTGGAGTAACCTTTTCAAAAAATCTATCTTTCAACTATCACATTGAAAACGTTGTACTTTCAAGCTTAAAAATCCTTGGTTTTGTAATGAGAACTCTGCATAAAGTTGACGATCCTGACTCTTTCCTCCTTCTATACAAATCTCTGGTCCTGTCTAAACTCTCCTACGCATCTGTGGTCTGGATGCCTTCTACTCAAGCTTATAAGCAACTGCTTGAGACTGTCCAAGCTACATTCTGTCGTAAGCTCTTTTTTAGACTCAATGGATTTTATCCTTCCTACCCTGAAGCTATATCATACTCAGACCTACGAGAACACCTCTGTTTGCCGTCCATCGAGTCTCACCATAAAACCATATCACTCCAAACTCTTCACCGTATAATAAACAATGGTATTGACTCGATGGATTTAGTAAATGATGTGCTCTATATTATCCCCTCTGTGCGTACCAGGGCACTAAATAATGTTTCTCTCTTTCATGTACCAATTAACAACTTTTCATCAATCTCCCCTCTATACCAAACTCTAACTACTTACAATATCCATCACCGCCAGCTAGACCTATCTCTGAGCCTTCAAAGCTTTTCTGAAGCCGTTAAGAGCTGTTTTAGCTAAATTCTTAAAATTCTCAATACCTACTAACCTATTATTATTTATTGCAACTTCCGTTCTAGTCTTAAAACTCATTTTAATAATCTTTTTTATACTTATTATTATAATTAGACTAAGTTACAATAATTATTTCTTAAGATAGATAGGCATATTATACAGTATGTTTCAGAAAAGGTGGCCACCCCCTCGTAACTTTTGAACGCGACGGAATTTTTCAATTCTGTAAAGTCCTAAGTACAGAAAGTGCCCTATGGCCCATCCTGTGGTCATATTTATTTTTGGCCCCGGTCGGCCCTTCCGGCTTTTAGGCCATATTTTTTCATTTTTCTCGCGAATTTTAAATGGAATGCTATATTTTTTATTCCTGTTAATTAAAGTCCAAGATAGGCTGAGTATAATGAGCTTTGAAAATTTTCAAAAACCTTATCAGGGGCGGAGCTAGTAGGGTGCAAGTTTCAAAACTGTTACACGCTGTATTTCAGCGTTAGTTAGATTTTTTAGTACTTGTTTTACTTACTTAGGTTCAAAATATTGTTTTACACCATATGAAATCAAAAAAATATTCTTGTTTACATCTAATCAGGGTCATAGTAAGGTTTTTGTAAAAGTACTTTTTTTCTCACGTCAATTTTTCCGTAAATTAATGGTGTTCTCGAAATTGGCATTTTTAGAGGTGAAAGTCTGCAGTGACATATGTTTTTTATGCTTGAAATCGAGGGAAAACTTAACGGAGAAGCGATTAAGATCATAAAAAAAGCCATTTAACCTGCTAGTTTTTTCACGACAGTGTCCGGTAAAGTGGGTATATTTCGTATTGGATTTTTTTTGTTGATGAAACACAATTGGCATAGAAAATAAATAATATCTAATAAGGGAATAATTCTTCAATAAACATAACTAAATGCGAAATTAAATGAAAATTATGTCTTCTTAATCAGTGCCGGATATTTTTTTTTTTCTCTCTCTTTTTTTTTCACTTTTCAAAGTTCAAGTTGTATCAAAAATATTTATCGGATAATGCTGCTTCTAAAGTCGGCCGGTCCCCATTTTGTTTGGTTAAGACAATTTAGTTGGAAAATTGGTAAAATCTGTAGAAAACACATTGTCAATCATTCTGGAGTCAGTCCGATGGCCCTTTGAATGCAACGATTCTTGTAGGATCACCGAAGTTAAGCAACGTCCAGCGAGGAGAAGACTTCGTGATGCTGGCATTCCGGTCTAACCCAGGCTGGGTGAGATAAGTGTGTTTAGCAGGTCGGTGAGTTTCTTGCGAATGGAGGGTAACA
This sequence comes from Bactericera cockerelli, assembly GCA_024516035.1. Lineage (NCBI taxonomy): Eukaryota > Metazoa > Arthropoda > Insecta > Hemiptera > Triozidae > Bactericera > Bactericera cockerelli. The sequence goes on from CM044959.1 coordinate 8,418,720, forward strand.
CCCCCGTTATGATATGACCATGCAGTTGACACGCGATATTAAACCCAAATTGAAAAAAAAAATCATACTGGTGTTGCTAGTAATGGATACCAGCTCTCTAAATAAAAATCTAATTATCTCGAAATTTAAGAGAGAAAAATACCAGGTCAAGTACCAAACTCTTGAGGGTGAAAATTAAACCAATTCAATTATTTTAAAGAGGAGAAGAGAGAGACAGAGAGAGAGAAAAAAAAATATATCCGGCACTGATTTAGAAGACATAATTTTCATTTAATTTCGCATTTAGTTATGTTTATTGAAGAATTATTCCCTTATTAGGTATTATTTATTTTCTATGCCAATTGTATTTCCTCAACAAATAAAATTCCATACGAAATTCACCCACTTTACCGGACACTGTCGTGAAAAAACTAGCAGGTTAAATGGCTTTTTTTATGATCTTAATCGCTTCTCCGTTAAGTTTTCCCTCGATTTCAAGCATAAAAAACATATGTCACTGCAGACTTTCACCTCTAAAAATGCCAATTTAGAAAACACCATTAATTTACGGAAAAATTGACGTGAGAAAAAAAGTACTTTTACAAAAACCTTACTATGACCCTGATTAGATGTAAACAAGAATATTTTTTTGATTTCATATGGTGTAAAACAATATTTTGAACCTAAGTAAGTAAAACAAGTACTAAAAAATTTAACTAACGCTGAAATACAGCGTGTAACAGTTTTGAAACTTGCACCCTACTAGCTCCGCCCCTTATAAGGTTTTTGAAAATTTTAAAAGCTCATTATACTCAGCCTATCTTGGACTTTAATTAACAGGAATAAAAAATATAGCATTCCATTTAAAATTCGCGAGAAAAATGAAAAAATATGGCCTAAAAGCCGGAAGGGCCGACCGGGGCCAAAAATAAATATGACCACAGGATGGGCCATAGGGCACTTCCTATACTTAGGTCTTTACAGAATTGAAAAATTCCTTCGCGTTCAAAAGTTACGAGGGGGTGGCCACCTTTTCTGAAACATACTGTATAATGTTCATTGTAAATTGTGTTTAATGTTTGAAACGTCACAATAAAGTAAAATTAAATTAAAAATTAATTAGCAACATGAACTGAGGCCGCATGCTGCAATGTACCTATGCTTTATTTGGATCCCTACTCTACCTGGGGTGTTACACTACTTCTTAAGTGGGTAACATCTTCCCTTTGGGCATCTGAACCTTGTACCATAGTTTAGGTACAGGGTTCAAATGCCCATAGGAGGCCTTCAATTAGACGAGTATATTAATTAAAATATTTTTTGTATGTATATAAAATTGAATAAAATATGAAATAACTATGTCTGTAAATAACTTGTATTGTAAATTAATATTTTAATAAAGGCTATTTTATTTTATTTATTATCATTATTTATACGCTACCTGGATTACCAGACTAGCGCGTTAACCACTTGACTACCAGTGCACTCAAGATTCTTTTCTTTTCACATTAACAATAATGACTCAAGATTCAAAATCTCTACCCAGCCGAGATTCGAACCTGGAACTCCTCCATGCTGACCCACTGAGATGCCGAAGTTACTACCACATACTTATGTGTGTCAAAAGAAAAAGGCAGCAACGTTTAAGTGAAGCAATACTAATTGTAATATCGTTTAGAGATTGTCATAAATTGATATGGTTTGGTGTCGCATACTTATAAATAGGTAATAATATGCCGCATATTATATGCGTGCGGTGTCACACTACGGGTATACCTCATCAGACATCTAACATTCACTTCTGAAGACAATTCTTGTCCAGTCACTTTTAAAACCAATCTTTGTCAATCATGTTCCTTGTACAATGCAGAATAATTTATATTAATAATATACATAAAATATATTATATCTGTATGTTGCTAAATATAGTGGCAATTGTGTCATGAATAATTGTTGTGGCTGGCGCTTGTCATACAAACAGAGGTAAGTTAACTGCCACCCGTGTTTTCAGAACAGTCTCGAAAAGTTCTCGTAGGATCACCGAAGTTAAGCAACATCCAGCGAGTTAAAAACTTCGTGATGCTATATCAAGTTTGTGAGATTTCTGCGAATGGAGGGTAAAAAACCCTTTGCATAATTTTATGACCATGCAGTTAAAAACGATGTTAATTCCTAAAAAAAAAAAAACAAATAGAGTTTCATATCAGCGCCATTGAGATGTTGAGAACACAACTTCTCGTCAGCTCAGGGAAGATGAGCAACGTCCAACGAGGACAAGACTTGGGGGGTGACCATTCTGATTCGAACTCTCGTGATACTGATTGTTCCCGGTAACATTGGTAAGCTGTAAGCACATCATATCTGAATCGACGGTCTCTTATATCCAGGATATAAGAGAAACAACTACGCTCTTTAGCTAGGACTTCTGTACATGTTTTATCTACCTATGTAGTTTATCTTTTTTTTCCATATCCTATAATAAAGAATGTATCCTATTCTTGTTTATTTTGTTCTCAATTTTGTATTTTAAGAGAGAGACAATAAAATAAATATATTTCAAGAGACTGCTTTCATAATAGAGAGTTGCCAAAAGACACAGTCTAACCATCAATAATGCAAGATTACATATTTCTTCTTCTATTTACCATTAATTGTTGGTACATATTATGTCCTATTTATAAAGAATTCAATAATAATAATAATTATATTAATTATAAATAATAGGTACATGCACGCATTGCACGCACACTCGTACACACAGGCGCGGTCAGTGGGAAATCGTTTTAGGTGTGCTGCCACATGAACCGTACTAAAATGGGATTTATTCAGATGCTCTTTCAGTATCTCAAGAGTTTGAGTTTGTTCACCATGCTAATCATAATAATTATGCATTAATTATTCTAGAAATGAGTGATAATTTTCACTGTGTACGAGCTAGGACTTGAGAAAATCCTATCTTTTTATTTTTTGTCTGGGGGTGCTGCAGTTCCGCAGCTCCTTAGCACCGGTCGTGCCTGCACATAGACATTGTCACATTTCTACATAATTATTATACTCAGTTCCAAGACAATCCCTAATCTCATGTCACTTATGCATAGGCACGGAGTCATTACTCCAGGGTTCCTGTTAGCATCAGGAAACTATTGGTTTAACGAGGAAGTCTACCTTGATTCTAGAGGCAATACTCTGACGACAATTAACTAGTTATTAGTTATGGGTACAATGTACAACTGTAGGTATAATATGCTTATCGCCTACCTACTGTATTGTTATTATTGATAACTTTATTAATATAGGACATTTATAAACAGACAAGTAATGAAAAACATTATGAACAATATAAACAAGAAAAAAAGATGAATAACAAAATTGTATAAAGATGTCCTAACTAAAGGTGATTGCCTATGGCAACATCTTCCACCCAACCCTTGTATAGTTTTATTGCCTTATAACCCGATGGAGTTTCTATTTTGTTTGCTGGGAGACGTAGAATTATCTTGAAACCCACAGTTATCCTCATGACAAGTTGACAAGTTATCCTCATGACAGTTATCCTCACATTATTATTATTTTATTATGCTTTATTAGGTAAGACAAAGTAAAATATATACATTAAATACAATGGCAATATAAATAAAAAATAAATAGATTGAACAGAGAAACAAGAACAAAAAAGAGAATAAAGCCAATGTCCTTCCTATAGGGCGGGGTTATTGCCTGTGGCAATCTCTTCCCATATGAGATTTTGACCACAAAATAATAAGTCTTGGACTTACTGCTGGAATAATGGGACTCTTTAGCCCTTATCCGGGCAGTAATAATAAGGCGATTATTATTATGATAGGTACATACCTACCTATCTATGTCAGTGGCAGTCAGCATGTCCTCATTCGAAATTAGCACAGTGTCAATTAGATTTAGTAAATTATTTATTAGTGTGTTAATACGCTAATCATTTTTCCCTAGTTCTCACAGAAATTATGGGATCAATTTGTTTTGCAAACTACACTCATGAATGTTACTGCATACTTTTCGACACAATTTGACAGAGTTGCCTGTTTTAAAGACTCTTTTTTAATATGACAGTTTTGTTGCACAATAATTCACCGAACTTAGTAGCTTGATCGATAAGGCGGCGAACTTGTAACCTGGAGGTCGGTGGTTCAAGTCCCGGTTTCAGCGTGGATTTAGAAAAGCGAGTTTGAGTAGTTGTGATATCACGAAAGTGAGTAACACAAATATGATAAATTTCTCTTTACTAGTCCAGTCAGAATTCCTGTAGGATTTCTGTAATGCCCTGCAGAAAGTATTGAGTGTCATTAGCAAACATCGTAATGATGTCAGTTAGTAAATATATATTTTACTTTATTATTATTGCTACCACTAGGTACTATTATCAGGCTTGCAATGTAGTTCTATATTTAGATTTTTTGTGAGGATTCAAGACTTCATGAGTAGGTACATAAGAGGTGACTATGTTATTTCAGGTATGTTTCTTTGTTTTGTATACATAGTAGACACGAAATTAATTTATAAAATTTATAATTTTCACATAAGTACAACACAACACAAAAGATCATATTAATTATTTCAAATTAATAGAAGTGTCAAATATTTTCAACATGGATAATTTTATGTAGATAATTATTATTATTACTGTCTGAAATAAAAGTTATGATTTAAAGGGTACAGTTTTGATCGATTCTGTCAAGAATGTCGGTCATTGCAGATATTTAGTATAGTTTCGTTGACACTAGATATAAAAGGGTCTAATAGGTTTAGTTTACTTTTAATTACATAATTAAATGACTTTTTTACTTAAAATATTCACTTTCTTAGCAATTAAATGACTATTACCATTAAAATAAACTAAGGAGCCTAATGTCTTTGGCACCTTATTGAATAGGGTCTGAGTGTTAGGATGTTATTAGTAGCAAAGAATCCTACCCTTAGTAAATTATTATAGTATAATTAATCAAGAAGAGATGATAATTATCACTTATGGGATAAGAGAGAGCGTATAGGGTTCAGCGTTCATATCACAGGTGAAATTTGTAGAAAGTATTGACCCTTATTTGGAACGAAAAGTAACGAAGTCTACCTTTGACTCAAGCGGTAATTGTCCGTTTCTATGTATACAGGGTCCGCCAAAAAACATTGAAAAATGTTTTTTTTTTTCTACACCCTGTATGTGAAAGATCGACAATGCTAAAGTACTTCATGTAGTTAAGAAATTGGCCTTCATGTCTTTGCTATCTCTGTACCAATTTTTGTGTGATTTTCCAATTTTTGTGTGACAGTCATTCCTCCACTGTCTGGCTACCATCGTTCACGATGACGCCACCCTATGATGATGATGATGGCGAGGATAATATTTTTACTTCATGAAACCAGGCGTTCTCCCATCTCCAGTTCGAACATATTATTGCCAATCTTAAGTAAATTAAGTACATTTAATTAACTATATTCCGGAAATAGGTATTTGTTTATTTACTGTGTACCTCAGTGATCCGAATCAGTGCACTTATCTCTAGTTGAATGACTCCACTGAAAGGCAATCGTCATCATCAACTCATGCAAAATTTATCTAATTATCATCCATGAAATATTAATTAATTGCAAGAACGGATGTCAGGAAATGGTTTCCATTTCCAATTTACTACTGAAAATAATATCTGTTTAAAAAAAGAAAAAGAAAAGAAATAAAGATAACTGTGCCCCAGAACTGCTTTCGCATTACTTCAGGGCATTTTATCTTTACATCCATGGCATTCCAGAAACGGAAAAACTCGGTTAGAATTTTCCGCTCCGGCCAGGATTTAAACCCGCAACCTCCGGGTCAGTAACCAATGCTCTTAACCACTGAGCCACGGAGGTCGTAATATATAGGTATAACGTAATGTTAACGCTATAAGGGTGTGAGATTTATTGAGTTCAAAGAGTAAAAAAAGGAAACATAATTGCGGAGTTGATTGAAAGTGAAGGAAATTGATTCTCATAATAGCGGCGTTTTTCTTTTGGATTAAAAAAATTCTAGGTTCGGTTTTTTTCTATTATTTCCAAGTTTAGCCCACCATTCATGAAAGAAAAATAGTAGGTACGTTACTTTTAAAAATAAACAATGGAAAAATGAAAACAAAACAGGAATAAAGAAATGGAAGCAAGAACTTTATAAATCCATTTTGGTTAACCAAATGTTTCTTCCAAAAGAAAAATGACTTTCTTCCAAAAGAAAAATGACTTTCTTCCAAAAGAAAAATGACTTTCTTCCAAAAGAAAAATGACTTTCTTCCAGTTCGTTCATTTTATTCCAGTTGAATCCACTTTGGTTAGAAAGAAAAATACGGCTAATTTCTCCTCTGCTAACTGTAAACTTTCCATTTTTTTTCTCACTATCAATTTATTGAGGGTTTGGACTAGACCATAAAATTCTAGTGGTTCTTGGTGATAAGTGATAAGAAATTTCCGCTGTCGAACTCTTATCAATGACGCAGGTGACCTCTGGATTCGCGGGTCATCGATAGGAAAGAATGTAAACAGTGATCGACCACTTGTTTCAATGTTTAGTTTCAACTCGACCCTTTTTTTTCTCAAGATTTTTTTTCTAAATATTATCATATTGGGGTTTCTTGAAAATTTGGGGGGGGGGTTGGGGTTTGTCTCCAAAACCACCCCCTTCCTACGCCACTGTTATGCCGATAAGTATCTATATTATTATATTTAAGATAGGTAAATAGGTAGGTAAATGCACATCAGAGAGTAAGTACAATAGAGTCATTAGATATACATAACATGTAAGTATAGATACCAGGCAGCGTACTTTCTACATTTATCTTTTCCAGTTGATAGCTTCCCTTATCTGGCCTGATGAATCAAGCGGAACAAGTGTTGAGCAATCTCCTCTGAGTGTTAGTCATCCTATAGACAAGCAACAAGCAACTGCCGTCAACACAATGATCACACATCAGGCAACTTGTATCGGATTCAACACATTACCTAGAGTAGGCACCTAGTATACCTAGTCAGGCTGAGGGACTATAAACAGGGAGTAGACCAGCAGTCTGGCTGGGGGACTATAAACAGGGAGTAGACCAGCAGTCTGGCTGGTGGACTATAAACAGGGAGTAGACCAGTAGTCTGACTGGTGGACTATAAACAGGGAGTAGACCAGCAGTCTGGCTGGGGGACTATAAACAGGGAGTAGACCAGCATTGGCTTGGCCCTTGTCAATTATTAGCCTCCTTGTAAAGACAGTGGTAGAAGTGCTGAGTCATTCCTCCACTGTCTGGCTACCATCGTTCACGATGACGCCACCCAATGATGATGATAATACCTAGAGAGCCAGACTAAGGGCCGAATTATGAAATAGGATTAGTTAATATTAGTGGACACTACCCCTAACTTTCACCGTAACAACATATGTAAAGGTCATATCCAAGACGGGATTTGTAGCTGTATATTAGCTGTGTGGCGTAACGGAGTTGTAGCCAGGCTTCGTGGCGGAAAATCTTGTTTGGAAATACCTATCGGGTCAACTTAGATTTACTCATCCTGTTTCATAATACAGCTCTCATCGACATGTCAACACTGTGAGATATATGGGTATTTTCAACATGTCAACACTGTGAGATATATGGGTATTTTCAACATGTCAACACTGTGAGACATACAATCGAATGAACAATCCAAGAGATTGATACAGTTGGGCAAGATTATCAACAGGAGCAATGAGAGATACGTGATGAGAGCATGCGCAGACATTCCTGATGAGCGTAACGTTATTGTACATACAGAGTGGTAGGTATAGGAGTGTCCCAAAACAACACTAGTGGCCGAAAAGAACTTGGAAAACATATAAACAACCAGTCATTTAACGCACAATGAATTCGCTAACTCCCTCTTTTTACTTTTCTTATCCTATAGAAAGGAAAGTAATGAAATTACCCAAAATTTTCGATAGTCAGTTTTCAGTGCTAAAAGACGTTTTAGGGTCCCTAGAGCCTAAATCCAAAGTTACAGCCATTGGTCCGTGTGTGTGTCTGTATACAAGTTATCTCATGAACGGTAAGATCTAGAGACTTGAAATTTGGTATGTAGACCTCATTTATGGAGCGGACGGGGGTGTTACCATCCATTCACAGGAAACTCAGAAAACTTGTTACCCACATTATCCTCATCCAGCGTGGGTTGGGCCGGAATGCCAGCATCACGAATTCTTCACCTCGCTGGACGTGATCCTACGAGAACCCATGTTTAAATACACCAATTTAGGTACACCCTGTATAAATATTAATAAATTTATAGATCATTTTATAGTATTATTTTCTTCTAGACCAGTATACCTATTTCTTGCAAATATCTAGCACGAATTGTCATTTACCTAACATGAGTTTTGAGAAGTTTGTATCTATGTATGTTCACGGCGGCCGTGATAAGACCACTTGTACTACATGTGGTCCTGATGTATTGTAGAGTTTGCGTGAGAACCTTAATCGATAACTTAGAACTGTAGTGAAACCTAGTTAACTTTCTCTTATTTTGAGAAACCAGCTCGATCGTCAAAAAATGTTCCGTCTATGACTGCAATTTTACCTTTTGTCATAGGTTTTAACCTAAAATTCTACGCTAATTTCATCAATAATGAAATAAAACATAGGGATTTCTTTTTGAAAAATTAATGTTAGAGTCAAACTTTTGTTGATCCTAACTTTTTTGACCAATTTGAACAAATTTTTAGTTTATCTCAAAATTCCATGCCGTTTTCGAAAAATTTGAGTGGCTCCTAATTTCCGGGATACCATGTATAATGGCTCGTAATCTTGACTTTTCTAAAATGCGTCAAGTCTAGGAGACAAAAAATATTATTGATGATGAAAAATATTGATGTGCAATATGAAATTTAATGTGTTTTCAGAATTTCAAAGGGATGTTAGCCACGAAAAAAAGCTGTGCTGCAACCACGTGCTGGGATGCAGCTAGTTATTGTAATAATCCTTGCTCTTAATAGATGCGGAAATGTTTCATGATTGACAACCGCAATATCTATCAATGATTTTGCGACACTCCGTCGCATGTTGCGGCGACCTTGGAGTAAAGTTGCGGTTTTTGGTTTTCTATTGTCTTTGAAAATAATTCTCCAATTCTCTAGTAGTGCAGTGGATGTATTCTTGCAGTCTTAGTAATATATTAATAAAAATGTCGCCTTATCTATACTGCCCGATTAGGACTATTAAGTCCCATTATTTCAGCAGTATGCCCAAGACGTATTATTATGTGGTAAAAATCCCAAATGGGAGGATAACTTGTCATATCCCGGCTGGGTTTCGAACCCGCGACCTGTGGAATCTCTGGATTCACAGACTGCCGCCTTTACCACTGAGCTACAGGGACAGACTCTTGAAGTGTAGTCAATGACATAAACTGTATGGCGTCGTTGTTCGAATACCTAGATGATGTCTTATCTGTTATCTGATTCCTCAATAAAATTCAAGGACATCCTTCATATCAGATCGAGATCCTATCTTCAATTGATATTATTTTTAAACCATCATTGAACTCAGTTATTAGTAGCTCAAGCGAACACGTAACCACATTAAGGTGAAAATTTAGCAAGGCGAGTTTCAATGCAAATTCATGTACAACTTCTCACTTTTCTGTTTATACTGATACTGATTTGTATTTCTCCTAAAAATTTGTAGTTTTTAATGGATGATTTTTTTTAATATACATACTTTAAACACGACTTTTTAATTTTATTTACAAGGCAATTAAAATCACAGGTGATAGATTTGATCCATCCCACTTGCATGAGGCAATGTACCTAACATGCAGGTAGCCAAGCCTCGTTGGATCGCCAAAGAAATCATCTGAAAGAGGAAAGCCTTGGCGGCCCTATTGCCAGTGAGACGAACCAAGCCATCACCAACAGTATTAAAAAAAGTTTTCATCTCCTTGCTCCAGGGGCCCATTGTCTCACATGCCAGTACAAAAGCCTCATCGAGCCCTTGGTTGACAGGAAATGTGCCAAGTATGGCCGCCGCATTGCCTCTTTGGACGGCCATAGCAAGTCTTTGTTTTAAATAAAATTAAAATGCTGACTTGATGTCGTCGGTTATTTCAATCAGTCTTGGGGTTTGTACATCAACCCGAATTTTGTCTATCAATTTTGCTCTAAGCTCAAGAAGACGTAAAAGCAGATTTCTTTTAAAAGAAATAATCTATAAAAGTAGATTATGGGCACTATTCCTGATGGCTTGTGTTTCGAAGATCTGTTTTATATTTAAATACATTATAATATTAGATTGTTTTTTCTTATGGACTTTCTCTCTAAAAATAGAAAATCTTCATTTCTTCGCTCAAGTTTGTCCTTACCATTTTTCTTTCTTGTGGTTTTTCACTGTCAAGATTCGTACGGAAGCGGAACAATTAGTTTCGTTTTCCACTCAAGCGGAACGTACGCTCCATTACGTTTCGTCCAGGCCGATCCATCTCCATTGTCTACGCTCCGTTCATTCATGCTACCTAACTGTTCTTATTACCGACTCCTTGTCATCAAGAACCTCGACTCATCTCGAACCAGGCGTTCACAACTTGAGCCCCGTTCAGAACCGACTCTTTTTTGAGTCTGGCAATTCAAAAAGGGAATGCTGTAAGCATAATGGGGTCCATCCCCGACGGTAACAAAATGGACGAAGTTTTCTATTTGTAAAAACTAAATAAAGCAATTGTCAATTGAGAATAGAAGAACTCTTTTTCCAGTTGGTCCCCTGACCTTTAACCATTATTTGTTTGTATATGTTCTTCTAATAAAGAGTTTACTAATAATAGATTTAAATGGAGAAGGGCTGTCAATGAGGGAAAACACCAACTTGGGTATAGATGGGCATGGCAGTAAGTATTAAGTAAGTAAGTATTATTGTGGGTACCGTTGGCATGGCTATCATCATAGTAATTAGTATGCAGGCTAGTCGAGTTGCCATTGGTTCCGCTTGATCCTCTCTACATTGGCCATTCTTTGTTTTATTTATATTTATTTATTTTTAGTCAATATAGGTAGGTATATTGTTTTTTCATTGTTTGTTTTACAAAATTAGAAATCCGTAGGTTTTTCCTGGTAAATCTATTTTTAGTAATAAAAACGTCTTCGTTTTAATTTCTTTCATTAAAGCGTTCCATCTCGCGTTAATCCTTGGCGCGTCGGATGACAAAACAGGATCCAAGATTTCTAATCGCGTCTTGGACTTCGCCGATCTGCTTTTTTATGATCGGATACGATTTTCCTTCAGAGCAATGTATATTTGGTCATAGAAGCAACACTTACATTTAATGCAGTTATAACAGTTACACAAATCGAATCCTACCCAGTGAATGAATTTTTCTTCATTTGACTTTTTGACCACTCTGAGAGTTAAATGGTAGAAAATGCTTTTCGCAACAACCTCGCCTGGTCGTTACTGATTACCTTCCTTCCACAAAAAAATGTTTTATTATTATTATTATTATTATAATATTTGATGTTCATTTAAGCAACATAAGAGTTACATTTAATTTTTGCCAGCTTCCGTGGCGTAACGGTTGTGACTACTGCCTGTAGTCCGGAGATCCTGATTTCGATTCCTGGTTGAGGCAAAATTTTCTAACAGAAAATTATTTTCCCTCTGAACATGTGCGTTTGGCATTTCCGGCCCAACTGAAACCGGGACAGCCAGCGTCGATGGCATGTTGAATACACCGGTTCCCTTCAGAACACCGAAGTTAAGCGACATCCAGCGAGGTTAAGACTTGGATGGGTGACCATTCAAATTCTAATTCTCGTGACGCTGGCTTTTCCCGGCCCCACTCAGGCTGGGTGAGGTCAATGTGAGTAGCAGGTTTGTGAGTTTCCTGCGAATGGAGGGTAAAACCCCCGTCGTGATATGACCATGGCAGTTGAAAGCGACGTTAAACCCCACTTAAAAAAAAAAAAAAGAAACCGGGACTTGAACTACCGACCTCCAGGTTACAAGTCCGCCGCCTTATCGATCAAAATTGATCTCTTCTCGGCCTTTTGGCCGAGATCAAAGTGTACAGTATCTGTTCTTATCAGCTTAATATCTGATACGCGCTTTATCGAGGTGCCAGTATAGCAAAGTTTAATAAATAATTAAGTAGCTTGCACTCCAGGTGACCCGGGTTCGAATCCCGGCGGGTTCGGAATTTTTTCGACTCTGTATCTTGTATATTTCGGGGCATATCCTAGCCTCGTGAGGACAATTGGGGTAGTTGTAGAGTGGGCAATGACCAGTGGCGGCATTATGAGATCACGAGATGGATATTGGAATATGATGGTTGGAGAGATGCATTAGCATCAGTTCTTGAATTGTCGATAATGTAAATGTAGAATATTCTAACCAGGCGTGGCCAGTGGGAAAATATTTTGGGGTTAGTGCCACATATGCCCGACTAAAATAGGATCTATAGAGTCGCTCTTTCAGTATCGAAAGAGGTAGAGTTTACAATGTCAATCATAATATTAATTATGTATTAATTATTCTAGAAATGTGTGAGAATTTTCATTTTATACGAGCTATTAGAAAATTCTCTCTTTTTCGTCTGGGGATGCTGCAGTTCCGTAGCTCCTTAGCACCGGCCACGTCTGCTTCGTGCTACCCGCTATAAATTGTGAAATAATAACACAAATAACTAGCTCTTGGTCTTTAATACCTAAATAATAAATAAAAAAATGTGTTTCTTTGTGTTATTATATCACAATTTTTAGTGGGTAGCGCAGAATTATAGGACTTTTCCATGTCTTTTAATATATTATATCTTATTTTGCCTATAATTCCGCCCCTGGGTGCTGCTCACATTAAAGCAGCTACTCATTTTTCCTCACGAGGTATGAGTGGACCCTGAACACCCAAGTACAGAGCAGAAAAAATCCTGCCCCGCTGGGGATCGAACCCAGGTCACCGTGCGTGCAATGCCTAGCGCCCTTACTCACTCTGCCACGGTGACTTCTGTCTTTAATAAATAATAAATAAAGAATGATAAGCAAAAACACTTACTCATGAGGAATTTTGAGTCCGCATCCATTCTTGAAGTCTGCTGATTGAGTACCGGTACAAAACTCTGATTAGCTGATCATCTCAAGATGATTACTGATGCTACAGAGGCTGAATCAGCATGAGAAAATTTCGTATGCAGCAACTTAGTCTGGACGGTAAACTCTATTTTATCAAAGGTTTTTATTTTATTGATATTAAATAAGCTTTATTTTATTGAAGGTTTTTATTTTATTTTATTTTAATGTTGTTTTAGTTTGGGTTAAGAAGTTATAATTAAATTTAAAGTAAAATCTTGATGTCTTTTTATTTTTTATTTTTTTTTTATACATAAATTAGATAGGTTACAATTTTTTCAGCACACAGGTATACAATTCCTTGGCCAAACTTAAAAAAAGTTCACTAAATGTTAATTTCGACTTTAGAAAAACAGACTTTAATGCTCGACTAATTTATAATTTTATTTTTAATTTTCTTTTAATTTTCATTGAGATGTTATCAAAAAACACGTAAAAATGTATTATAAAAAAAACCGGTTTAGTTTAAGCCAAAAACTATTAGAAAGATACAGTTGAGCGGGCAAATTCTGCGATTTCCGTACGTATTTTAGTTTCGATTGCCTAAAGAATGGTATGGATTATTAAACACATTAAGTACCTAGGTGAGAAATAGTTAATGCAAGAATTGAGTTATAGTCCAGTAAACAGAGTGATTAGCTAAATAATTATTTTGACAAAGTGACACAAGACAATAGTTTTTTTTTCACAATAAAAGAAAGAGTGTATTGACTTGTGAACTTGAGTTCCGACCGTTGATTTGTTAAAATTATTATTTAAAGCAATAAAAATTAAATAAAGGCCAATTTAATTAAATGTAAAAAATATTAATACCGTCCAAAATCTAGGACAAAGTCAAGTCCAAAATGTAGTCATTTGTTCATAGTGATTCTAACCGACTTGTTATCTAGATAAGTATGTATATTATCAATATGATCGACACGATTGAGTCAGTTATTTTGAATGAGTCATTAAGATCTTGTGAACTGGTTCAATCTGTGCGAATCACTTGAAATGTTCACCTCCGTGATGTGAAGATTATCTAAAACACAAAAGACAAAGAGTATAAACTCGTATTATTAATTATTTAGTTACTAATTATTTAGGCATACCTACTTTTTTTATTACAGTTTAACGTCGTTTTTCAACTTCATGGTCATACACGACGGGGGTATTACCCTCCATTCGTAGGAAACTTACAAACCTGCTACCCACATTGACCCCACCAAGCCTGGGTTGGGCTGGAATGCCAGCATCACGAAGTCTACACCTGGCCGGACGTTGATTAACTTCGGTGATCCTACGAGAACCGGTGCATTCAACACGCCATCGACGCTGGCTATGCTATCTACTGTAGTATAGATTTTTTGGACATTAAATATGAAGAAAGAAGGATGAGACAGTGGGAATAGGGAACAGGAAATTTGAGTAGGGGAATTGAATTGAATACCTACTTTTATTTATTTGTACAAGAGTGATCTCCAAAAACACCACTTCGCGGGTATGCCGGAACGCCAGCATCCAGCATGACGAAGTCTTCACCTCGCTGGACGTTGCTTAATTCGGTGATCCTCTAAATATTGAAGATTTCAGTGGCTTATGAAAAAAAATATTATTTTTTTTATACAAAAACGAACGTATTCACCCTATGATGATGATGAAATGAACACAATTTACATTACATTATTTCTGGGGGTCCATTCTGAAAGAAATTCCTATGTGCTGAGTCTATTATCCCACTCAAGCAAGCTCGACGTTGTTCAACCTCATGGTTGAGGTTGGTTGGTTTTGTCACATTTTTTTTCACCCCTATTTTGGAACTATTGTACTCCTGAAAGAAAGTCTTAGAAGAGGCACCATCTCCAAAGTGAAAACGACACAGCTTCTTCCTATCTTTTTTAACGTCTCTTAAAGGTTAAAAAGCATTATTCATTTGTTGAACAAATCAATTCTAGGTTATTTTCCTTTTGATCTTTCAATAACACTACTTCTGAAGTTCAGATCCTGAACCTATAGGTTGCGGGTTCAGTTCCGACTGGGGGCAAACATTTCCTTTAAAAAAAATTGACTCATTTTTACTTTCATTTTTTATCCTAAGTAAAGTAAAAGCCGTAAAAGGACAGGACAGTAATGGAATCACCCAAAAATTCGACATTATTGTGTGAGTAAAATGAACACCAGGGAACCAACCACCTTTCAATCAAAAAGTTCAATCTATTTTCACTCTACCTTTTCCTAAACCTACCCTCGTGATGCTGGCTATTCCCAGCCCCACTCAGACTTGGTGAGGTTAATTAGAATAGCTGGTTTGTGAGATATTGCAGGGTGAACCCCCGTCGTGAACTCCCTTTGAAGTAAAATACTGCAGAATCAAAGGGGGGAATTAAATTCGATTAAAGTCACCTCAGCGTCGATGGCGCGTTGAATGCACCGGTTCTCGTAGGATCACCGAAGTTGAATTTTGAATTGAATTGGAAACGTGGAAAATTTATTTCCATCAAGAAAATATACATTTTGGGATTACCTCCTAAGCTAAACTCAAATTTTCGGTTGGTGAAGAGTGAAGACACCCTCACCCAACCCAGGCTGGGTGAGGGTGAGTAGCAGGTTTTCCTGCGAATGGAGAGTAACACCACCGTCGTGATATGACGATGCAGTTGAAAGCGACCAAAAAAAAAAAAAAAAAAAAAAAAAAAAAAACAAAAAAAGCTCACCTTACTGTCGGAGGTAAATCACACAAATCCAAAAAGCGCAAAGCTGCTCCCACTCGTCACAAACGAATCACAAAAATCAAGAATCCAACGGGAAGAATTGTTCTTCTGAAAAACAAACTACGATTTTTTTCAATGGAAACACTTCTCAATATTTTCTTTTTTCAATATTTCCTCGATAGCTATATACTTATTTGTATAAAAAATTCTCAATACCTATTTTCTTTTGACAATTTTTTTTCCTCAATCCTCAATTGGTGTTAGTATGAAAATTATCTGTTGGGCTGTTGGTGGCTGACAATTGACTGACGATGCTGGCGTGCTAGAGGATGCACCGGACAGTGGAATAGCTATCTATTAGATACCGTACGCTTGATGGAAGTCACAAAATGCTGACGGTGTGACTTACACACCGAAGCGTAGCCTATGAAACCAGTTGCTCAGGGCCGACCGTGGGAACGATGACTGCGGCACTTTGTAGCATGCTTCACCGAACTGTGCTTCAAAACGATTTCGGCCGAAACCAATACAGACAAACCTGGATGTAAGAGAATTGGACTTATGAGAAACCTGGATATAAGAGAACTGGAATTATTATGAGAAACCTGGATATAAGAGAACTGGACTTATGAAAAACCTGATGGATGTAACAGAATTGGACTTGTGAGAAACCGGGATGTAAGAGAATTGGACTTATGAGAAACCTGGATATAAGAGAACAATTTCCAGGTCCTATTTACCTCTCTATAACGGAAAATAACCTCTTTATAAGATAACATGAATATTGAATGGTGCACTGGTAGTCAAATGGTTAACGCGCTAGTCTGGTAATCCGTTGGTTCGAATCCCACTCAGTGCATGAATTTTTCCTCATTAATTTGAGTTTGTGACTACATAATAATAAGACTACATAATAATAATTTCATGGCTACGAAATGAAAAAGGCTGTGAAACACCCATTTTTTTGTTTTTTTTTTCTTTTTTAATATTCTTTATTTTTCACTTGTTCAAGTTTTACCAAATAATAATATAATACCTAATTTATTCTGCCCGATTAGGTCCCATTATTCCAGCAGGAAGCCCAAGACTTATTATTATGTGGTAAAAATCCCAAATTATTATTATTATATAATTCTTTATTAGATACAAAAGGACATTATGTACATATAAATAATAATTTTAACAGTGAAAAATCAAAAAAACAATATATACAATAAAAATGAAAAAGAATAGAAAATATTTGAAAACATAAATGTCCTAACTAAAGGGCGGGGTTATTGCCTATGGCAATCTCTTCCACCCAACCCTTGGAGTTCCCTATCTACATATTTCAATAATAATATAAAAAAGAAGCTAAATAAATAATAATAAATAATAATAAATAAACTTGTCAGAGTTCAACACTATTGATAGTTTTTGTTCAACAGTTTTCAAATTCACATAAGTAAATCCTTCATAATATACATATACCTAAACCAAATATTTCCTAAATTACCGAAGAATAGATCGATTGCATACCAAAGTAAAAAGTTATCATATTTAACTTAATCACTCAGGTGATTTCACAACTACTCAAACTCGATTTACTAAATCGTTTCTGAACTTGGGACTTGAAGCATGGACCTCCGGTACTCTGGTTTATCGATCTTATTTATTTTTATTTAGAAACTCTTTATTAGCAGAACATATATACAGACAAACAATGGTAAAAATTAAATATAAAATTGACAGTATTAATAATATAAACAAGAAAAAAAAAAAAAAAATATATACATAAGTCCTAACTAAAGGGCGGGGTTATTGCCTATGGCAATCTCTTCCACCCAACCCAATCGATCAAGCTCCTGAGATCGGTTGCATACCGGCTGGGTTTCGAAACCGCGACCTCTGGAACCTCTGGATTCACAGAGTGACGCCTTTACCACTGAGCTACCGGGACATGTCTGGAACATGGTCCTTTCCAAAAACTCCTAGGTTCGAACCTGGTCCGTGGATGTTGTTTGATAGAGAACATCGATTATTGATTCGACATACTAGCTAGGATTTTTTTTTTTTATTCAGTACAAAAATATATTTTATTTTATGAATAGTCATCTCGCTGTCCTTTCCGTACAAGCGTCCGTATTGTTAGTGCGTAATGCTGGGTTTCACACAAAAACGGCAATAAATGGCCTTCTTTGTGTTATTATATCACAATTTTAGTGGGTAGCGCAGAATTACAGGTCTTCCGTATCTTTGTTATCCTAATATCTTATTTTAGCCTATAATTCCGCCACTGGTCGCTGCTCACATTAAAGCAGCTACTCATTTTTCCTCACGAGGTATGACTGGACCCCGGACACCCAAGTACAGAGCAGAAAAAATCCTGGCCCACTGGGGATCGAACCCAGATCACTGTGCGTGCAATGCCTAGCGCGCTAACTCACTCGGCCACGGTGACTAAAAAAAAAAAAAAAAATCAAACCTCAAAAAAGAGGTTTTCCCTACATTATTACAATGAGTAATTAGGTTCATGTATATACAAGTATAATAATCATTCTCTCTAGTGGAAGGTAATCACCAGGTGAGGTTAATGCTCAAATCATTATCTACCACCTAATCCTCATATTATTATGTGGTCACAAACTTAAATTAATGAGGAAAAATTCGTGCGCTGGGTGGGATTCGAACCAACGGATCCCTGCGCTACCTGGATTATCAGACTAGACACTATCAGACACTTGACACTTGACTGGTGTGCGTTAACCACTTGATTTGTTCATATTATGTAATATAGAAACCTGGATATAAGAGAAAAATTCTTGGATTCTCTTATATCCAGGTTCCACTGTATTTTTTGTTTTTTTTTTTTTTAGTCAGGCTGTAGCAACGGGCTGCCTAGCTAACGCTGTCCCATTAATTCAAAATAATATATCGCCGTCGTGATATGACCATGGCAGTTGAAAGCGACGTTAAACCCCAATTAAAAAAAAAAAAAAAAAAAATAATATATTGGCTGCGTAGCCTCTCTAATATATTTGCTACGTAGCCAGTGTCCAGCATATTGGCTGCACACTGCTCAGTAGTGCACAGAGTGCACAGTCATGGCTGCCTGCCATTATCGCGAGTTAGCTCACCCTTTACAAATCAAGTTGATCACATTACGAACTAATTACTGGCACAAAAAAGAAAAGAATAAAAAGAGAGATGAAAAAAATACTGGCCAGTGACTTATTTACATTCTCGTCACTCGTCAGCCAAGAATTCGATCTTCATATACTTGGATCTTATCCTGAATTCCCACACTTGAGCTTCTTACCCGCCAATATCAAGTTTTATTGTATTTATTACCTACACAACACATGTACCTATATGTATGTACGTAATAATAATAATAAAAAACTCTTTACTAGACCTCAGTAGCTTGATCGATAAGTCGGCGGACTTGTAACCTGGTGGTCGGTGGTTCAAGATTCGGTTTCACCGTAGATTTATTAAAGCGAGTTCGAGTAGTTGTGATATCACGAAAGTGATTAACACAAATATGCTGATAACTTAAAAAAAATTCTTTACTAGAAGTATAGGAAACTACCAAGCGAGGTTATTGACCCGGAGGATGCGGGTTCGAATCCCGGCCGGAGTGGAATTTTTTCTGACCGAAATTTTCCGTTTCCGGAATGGCATGGATGTAATGGTAAAGTGCCCTGAAGTAAGGCGAAAGCGTTTCCGCGACACACTTACTTTCGAGAAAAAAAACGCATTATCTAATTGCATTTTACGAAATTTGACAATTGAAAGTGATAATTTTGCGAGTGCTTTCTGGACTACATGACTGTAGTGAGGTCCTGTTTTTGATAGTAGCATATGGTTAGTTTAGTAGTCACTGTGGCAGAGCGAGTTAGCGCGCTAGGCATTGCACACATGGTGACCTGGGTTCGATTCCCAGCGGGGGAGGATTTTTTCTGCTCTGTACTTGGATGTTCGGGGTCCACTCATACCTCGTGAGGAAAAATGAGTAGCTGCTTTTATGTGAAGCAGCGACCAGTGGCAGAATCTTAGGCAAAAAAAATAATACAAGATATTGTAAATTAAAGTGGTAAAGTCCTATGATTCTGCGCTACCCACTAAAATTGTGACATAATAACACAAAGAAAAAGCATTATTATTATTATTATATTATTATATGGTTAGTTTATGACCAAAGTAAAAATGCATTAATGCAACATCAAATATCTTACCTTTGATTTGGTATTGCACAATCAGCCGTCCAGTAATCTGGCGTACACAGATTTCTATGGAGAGACTACTCCGAGTAAGATGACTATATAAAGGACAATATCTACACTGGAATGCTATACCGCCCTGAGCTATGGTCTTTGCTCAGAGCCATGTATGTACGACGACGAAGTTATGTAGTGTATTGTAGTGTACCTGCCTAATTGTATTTGAACCTGAACAATAGCGTCATTGCAAGAAGGTTTGGCAGTTATGTATGTAGGTAGAGAGTCTAGGGATCCACGTAATGTAGTAGGAACACTGCGACTAAGGTAGGTAGGTAGTTATAAATATTGTGTTTTATTTAAACTGTTTTTTTTTTTTTTTTAATTAGAGGTTAACGTTTTCAACTGCATGGTCATACACAACGGGGGTTTTACTCTCCATTCGCAGGAAACTTACAAACCAGCTACCCACATTGACCTCACCCAGCTTGGGTTGGGCCGGAATTCCAGCATCACGAAGTTTTCACCTCCTGGATGTTGCTTAACTTGGGTGATCCTACGAGAACCGGTGCATTCAACGCTCCATCGACGCTGACATTTAGACTGTTGAGTAGGACAAGTAGTTATCATATTTGTGTTAATCACTTTCGTCATATTATAACTACTCAAACTCGCTTTACTAAATCTACGCTGAAACCGGGACTTGAACCACCGACCTCCAGTTACAAGTACACCGCCTTATCGATCAAGCTACTACGAAGAAGGACAAGTAGTAATAGTGATATTGCCTTATTTATACTCATCGATTAGGCTAAAACTTAAATTAAATTATATTTTTTCCACCCACTACCGGTTCCTTTGTAAACCGCAACCAAAAAAAATAAACCCCCAAAAAAAAAATCGCTCACAAAAAATTTTAATAATTATTAATCAAGAAATGCCAAAAAAAAACTTTAATCAAAAAATACCCCTTACCAAAAATTTTTTGGTTCAAAATAATTTCCCCTTTTCCAAAAATTAATTTTTTGGCGAACCAAAACATGGAAAATTTTTAAAAAATGACTCAAACCCTCTTTTAAAAACCGGAGGAATTCAAACTTTTTGTTACCTTTTAAGGTTTTGGTTTTGGTTCCGGGTTCCCCAAAAGTATTTCACGAAAAAATTTGTAGTTTATGAAAAGGGTACCCCCTTTGGGTTTTAACCAAAAAAACCTTTCGATCCTTATTTAATTGGGGTTTTGGGTCCATTTAAAAATCAAAAGGAAATGTAGTATTTTTTAAATTTGGTTTTTAAAATTTTAAAAACCTTTTTTTTTTTTTTTAAATTGGGGTTAATTTTTTACTGGGCCCAAAAAACCCCGGGGTTTTTCCTTGTGGAAAAGGAAATTAAAAACCAGATTTTCCCAATTGGGGGCTAAGTTGGGGGTTGGGGGGAATTTTCCCCTTTACACAATTTTTTACCCCGGGAATTTTGGGGTTTAAATGGTTAAAACCACAACCCCCCGGGCCATTAACCGCCCCAAACACCCCTTGACTTTAGTTTTTAAAAAATAGGACCGAAATTACATATTTGTTTAAATATTTTTAAATTTAATTAAATTTATAAAATTCCTATGGTAAAGGGACAAAACCAACCCCCTTTTTTTAAATTTAACCGTTTTTCTTTCGCTTGGAAAAAGGCAATTAAGGGGGAAAGGTTTTTTTCATGGGGTTTGGCTAAAAAATCCCATTTATTTACAGTAACCAACAAAAGTTTTAAAATTAAAAATTTGGGGAAAAATTTTAAGTAAGATTACTTGTAAATGGTCCCTTTTTTTGGGTTTGGCCCAAGCATACGGGATAGTGGAGGCATGGGGGACGTCCCCGTTTTTTTCCAAAAATTTAGCTACCCAAAAATTATTGGGGTTGGGGGCCAGCAAGGGGGGGATAAATTTAATTTGGGGCCCAAAAAAGGTTTTCCCCAGGGGTTCCCCAAAAATGTTTTCTTATTTTAATAATGGCAAATTTATAACGGGGAGAAAAAAAGGGCCGTTAGGCATTTGGCCCTCCCTCACACTTGCCACATCCGGGGTGGCCCTTAAACCCCCCTCTTTTTCCCTCGATTTTTTCCCACCTAAAGGTATGTGGGGGAAGGCCCGTTCTTTCGAATCATATGAATTTTAAGGTTTTCGAAAATGAAAGAAATGGGGAATCCGTTGTTCAATCCCCCCCAAAAAAGTGCATAATTTTCCCTTCATTTTTTTTTAAATTGGGGACCCACCAAAGAAACCAAAGGAAAAGGTGAAAAGTGAAAATTTTTTGACCCCAAAAAATTAACCCTCCCGCCGTTTTACCCCCCTAAAGGAAAGAAAATTAGTTCCAAGAGGAAATAAGGTTGGGGGAAAGAATTTTTTTAAAAAACCCCCCCAAAAAAAAATGTTTTTAAAGTTTTATTTTTTCTTTTTTAGTATTAGAATAAAGGGGGGTGGGTTTTTAATTTGGGTTAATTTTATTTTTATGTTTTACAAAAGTAAAAAACTAAGGTGGTTTTGAAGACTTTTTTAAAAAAATTTTTTACCTTGGGTTTTAAATTTTAAAAAGCTAAAAATAAGGTTAAAAAAAAATTTCTTTAAATTAAAATAAAAAAAGATTTTTAAACCTTAAAAAAATAAAAAAGAAAAAATTTTTTTAATACAAAATTTTTTAAGGAATTTTACCATTTAAAAAAAACCCCAATTTAAAATTAAATTTTTATAAGAAGGTAGATTTTTGGGCCAAAAGCATCAAAGCAAGTTGGGATTTTCCTTTCTAAAAAGGTGGATTTTAAACCCAGGGAAAGAAATGGCAAAAAAAAAATTTCAAAGGGGAAAAATTTAAAAAATTTTTTAGGGGTTCCAAAAAATAATAAAATTTTATTTTCCCCTTTCCCCCTTTATAGTTTTTTTTTTTAATTTTTTTAAAAATTTTTCCAAACGCAATTTTCTTTCCAAAAGGGGGGAAATCCCCCATTGGGGCAGGAAAACCCCCTTCACTTCGAACCCAATTAAAATCCCCCCAAATTTGTTGGGGGATCCCAATCAAATTTATTTTGGGGAACGCTGGTTTTTCCCCGGCCCCTGGTTTTTAAAAAATAAAAGGGGATACCTTTTGGGGTTTAAAAGGGGGGAAACCCCCCGTCAAATTAATTTGGGCCTTATAAAAAAGGGCTTAAAACCCCACAAAAAAAAAAAAAAAAAAAAACCCGGGGGAAAATTTTGGGAAATTAAAAAATTTTTAAATCCGGGACCTTTATTTTTTTTTTTAAAAAAAAAATTTCTTGATTAATTTTTTTATTTTTTAATCTTTAAAAGAATTGCTTTTAAAAAGAGGTCCCCTGAAAATTTAAAATTTCCCAAAAATTTTTTAAAGGGGAAATTAAAAGTTTTTTTTTTTTTAAACCTTAAAAAGAAAATTTTTTTTTAAAAAGGTTTTTTTTAAAACTCTTTTTTTTTAAAATTTAAAATCGAAAATTTTTTTTTTAAATTTTGAAAAGAAAGATTTTTTTAACCCCTTTTTTTTAAATTATTAAAAATTAAAAACTCCGTTACCAAATTTTCCTTGAAACCAAATTTTTTTTTTAAATTTTCCAATTTTCCAAATAAATTTTATTCCATTTTAAAACAAAAAGGGTGTTTTCAAAAAATTTTCCCCTTTTTCCCTTTTAAATTTTAAAAATTTTTTTTAAAAATTGAAAAAATTTTTTAATTCCCAAGTTTTAATTTTTTTTTTTTAAAATAGTTTTTTTAAAACCAAAAAAATTTTAATTTCCCAATAACAACTAAAAACTTTATAAACCCGTGCAAAAAAAATTTCCCAAAAAAAAAATTTTTTAATTAAAAAATAAAAAAAAAAATTTAAAAAATTTTTTTCTTAAAAAATAAAAAAATTACATACTACCAAAAAACCTTTTTAAAAAAAAATTTTGTTACAAATTAAAATTTCCCAAAAACAACCACCAAAAAACATTTGGGAACCAAAAATAAACCCAATTTTTAAATATTTCCTTTTTTCCGACTAAAAAAATTAATTTTTAAATTTTTTTAATTTTTGTGTTAAAATTCCCCCCTTTTGACTGCAAGGGAAAATTTAAAAATTTTCAAAAAAAAAACCCCTTACCTTTTGGCCTTTTTCAGACCAACCCCAAAAAACAAAACCCCACTAAAAAACCCCTGGGTTTTAATTTTTCATAAAAAAAATAAATTTTTTGTTTTTAAAAAAAAACCTACTTTTTAACCACCAAAAACTTTCCTTCGAAAGGGCCGTAATTGATAAAATTATTTGGAAAAAACCCCGATTTTGAAAGGGAAAGAGTTATTTTTTGAAAATTTTCGGGTTGGTTTCCCGGTTTTGGTCGGGTGGTAAACCCTCATAAAAATTAAATATTTTTTCCGGGGTTTGGCGGGTTTGAAAACAAAAGACCCCCAGGGATTTTTAACCAAACAAAAAAAATTTCGGGCTTTTTTTGGAAAAAAATTTTTAACCCTTAACGGGATAAAATAAAGTATTTTAAAATTATTTTTATTAATTTACACAATCTTTTTTTATTTTGTTTTGTAAACCAATCCAGTAGTTGGGTTGAAAAGGCGGGGGGCCCTTGTAACCTGGGGGTTGGCGGGGGTTCAAGTCCCTTTCGGTAAAAATTAAAGTATTTTTGAGAAAGTTGAGTTCACGAAGGATTTAAAATTAAAACATGTCAAAATGAAAAGGGGCCCCTTTGCAAAAATTAAAAGTTTCCAAGTTTCCCCCTTTTTCGGAAAGATAAAAAATTTCAAGGGGCCACATTATTTTTTGGACCAATTTTTAAAAAAGGGGGTTTTTGAAAAATTTTTTTAGGGGGTTTTAAAAATAAAATTGAAAAAAAAATTCCAAAAAAAATTATTTAAAAAAAGAAAATTTTTTTCCCCAACCCAAAAAGGAAAGAGGGAAAAACATTCGGGTGTAATTTTAAAAAATTTCTTTTTTAAAAATCCAAAAAGTTTTAACCAAAATAAAATTAAAATTTTAAAAAATTTTTATTTTATATGCCCTATTTTAATGTAAAACCCAAACCCCTTGAAAAAAAATGGGGAAAACCAATTAAAATTCCCCCCATTTAAAAATATTAAAAAAAAATTCCCTTGGGTTATGTTTTTTGGGACTAAAAAGCCTAATTTAAGGGGGCAAAAAATTTGGGCGTATTTTTCTTTAACCCTTAAAATTCTAATAGTTTTGGAAACGAACGGGAAAAAGGGCATTTTTTTGGAAAGAAAAAATTTTTCTTAATTTGAAAAAAAATGGTTTTAAAAAATTTTGGCCCATTTTTTTGGGAAATTATTTTTAAAAATTTTAAATAGGGAAAAAAATTTTCCAAAAAAGGGCCCCCCCTTTTAAAGGAAATAATTGGAAATTTAAAAAGGTTTTTAAAAATCCAACCCCGGGGAAATTTTTTTTCCAAAAAAAAAAAACCTTTCCCAAAATTTTTAACTGTTTGGAAAAAAGAACTTAAAGGGAGAGTAAAAATTTGGGGGTTTTAAGAAATTTTTTTTTTTTTTTTTTTTTTAATCTTTTTTAATAAAAGACAAAAACAATAATTTTTTTAAATTATTTTTTAAAAAAACGGAAACAAAAAAATTTTTTTTTTTTTTAAAAAAAAAACCCCACGTTTAAACCCAATTTTTTCCAAATTTAAATTCTTAAGAAATTTTCAAAGGAAAAGGGAAAATAAAAAAACCAAAAAAAGGGAAAAATGTTTTAAATAAAAATTTTTAAAAAAAAAAAAATTTTCCCCCCCCCCCCCCCCCCCCCCCCCCCCCCCCCCAAAAAAGTTCAAAAAAACAAAAAAGGGTTTTTAAATAAAAAAGGGAAAAAGCCAAAAAGCAAACCCTTTTATTCTAAAACAACAAAAAAAATAGAAAATTTTAAAATTTGAACCCAAAAAAAAATTTTTTAACCTTTAAAAATTTTTTTGGATAGGAATTAAATTTAAAAATTTCCCCTTTTAAAAAATTTCCAAATTTTTTCTTTCCCCTTTTTTAAAAAAAATTTATTTTTTAATTTTTTTTTTTAAAATAAAAAAACCAATCGGGGGAAATTTTTATAACAAAAAATTTAAAAAAAAAATTTAAAAATTTTATCCAAAAAAAATAAGGGTTTTTTTTTTAAAAAAAATTTATTTTTTTTGGGTTTTTAAAATCCCAAGTAAATTAAATTTTGAAATTTTATAATTGGGGTGGAAAATTTCAACATTTGTTTAATTTTGGTTTTTTTAAATTTTTTTTGGAAATAAAATTTAAATTTTTTTTGGCTTTGTTACAACCCCCCCCAAACCAAAAAACTGGCCCCAAAAACCAATAATCCTTTTTTTCCTAAAATATAATAAAAATTTTTTTTTAAAAAAAAAAGCAAATTTAATTTACCCCTTTCTTGCCCTTATTTTCAATCCCCGGGGGCCCAATTTGGTCCCAAACCCACTTTTCAACAAAATCATTAAAAGGGAATCCCCCTTGGGGTTAACAATCCAAAAAAATTATAAAAATTAAAACATAAACCCCTTTTCCCAAAAAAAGTTTTAGGAATTGATTTTTAAATCATTTTTTTCAAAAACCCAAAACCCAAAATTTCTTTTCCTTCCTTTTAATGTCTTTTTTTATTGTTTTAATTTGTGGGGAACCAAAAGAACGGGGGTTTTCCCCCAATTTTAAAAAAAACCCAAAACCCACTTTTACCATTTAACCCGGGAACCGTTTGAGTGAAAAGTTAAAAGGGAAACAAAATTTTTCCCGGGGAAAAACATTTCCCCCAAGGAAAAAAAATGGGATCATTAAATTTACCCGTTCACAATTTAAAAGGACAGTTTTTTTTTAAAATTTCCCCCCATTGTGCCTTGGGGTAAAAAAAAGGTTTAAACCCCCTACAATCCATAGGGGTCCTTTTGGGGTTTCGTAAATTTTTGGAAATTTTACCTCTTTTTGGGTTTTTAAAACCCACATAAAATTAAAACCTGGGGGTTGGGTTTAAAAAATTTCTTAAAATAAGTTTTCCTTTCCTAAAAATTTTTAAATTTAAATTTTTTAAAAAGCCCGATTAAAAAACGAATGTCCGGTTTGATCCCAAATTCTTTAAAAAAACCCCAAATGGTAAAAATTTTTATAAATTGACTCCGGGGGGGGGATTAAAAAACAAAAGGGGCCCAGTTTTTTAGATAAAAAAAAAATTTAAATTATAACCCATTTAAAACCCAGGATTTAAAGTTTCCCCCAAATTCAAACCTTAAAAAAAAAGGCCCAAACAACACGGGGGAGCACATAGTTTGGGTTTTGGGAAACCAATTTTAAAAAATTTTTGGGGGGCCTTTTTTTTTTTAAAAATAAGAAAAAAAAGAAAAGATGGGGGTTGTTTCAACGGGGTTTTTTATTTTTTACCTTTTAAAAAATACAGGCCGGGGTTTAACCCGAGAAAAGGGCCTTTTCATCTAACCCCGGCAATTAAAATAAAACCCAAAGGGTTTTTTTTATTTCAAACCCCCTTTCCCCGGGTACCTCAGGGGTTTTAAAACGAAATTGTAAAACCAAGTTTCCCCGGGGGTTCAAAACCCCACCGGGGAACATGAAATTTAAACCCCTCCCTTTTGGGAAATTTTTAAACCACAAAATAAATTCTTTTAAAAAAGGGTTTTTTGGAATTAAATCCTTTTTTTGGGGGCCAGAAAAAATAGGCATTTTTTTATTTTTATTTTTTAATATTTATTTAATTTATTTCCGCCAGCCCCCCCCCCCCCCCCCCCCCCCCCCCCCCAAAACCCCCCCCCCCCCCACCCCTTTGGGGGTGGGCCCCCCCCCCCAAAACCACTTTAATAAATTTCGAGTTTCCTGCTAAAATTTAAAAAGCCCTTTAAATCGGCAGTAAAAATAATGGGAAAAATTTAAAATTGGTTTTTAAATTCCAAATCCTTTTTTTAAAGGCCCCTAAAATTCTTTTTAAAATCCCCCAGCCCAACCCCTTGGAAAGTTTTTGGGCCCGGGGGATTGGGAAAGCCCCCAAAAGTGGGTTGTGGGTGGTGCCCTTCCCCCAAAATTTTTTAAAAAAGGGGCCCCAAACCCTTTTTCGAAGGGAAAAAGGTTTAAATTAAAAAAAAAATTTTTAAAATATTATTAAAATTTTGTTTGATCAAAAAAATTTTAAAAAATCCCTTATTTTAACAATTCAAAAAATTTATTTTTAAAAATTCGGAAAAAAAAAAATATTTTTTTTACAAAAAAACCCAAATTTTCCCACCAAATTATTTAAAAATTTTCCAAAGAAAAATTTTTGAAACAATCCAAACCCAATAAAATTTGGGAAAAATTTTTTACAAGGGAGCCTTTTAACAAAAGGGGTAAGGGAAGGGCCCATGGAATCCCCCTTTCCCCCAAATTTGTTCCTTTTTTTTTGGAAATTTTAAATTTTCCAATAAAGGGAAAAATTTTAAAAAATTAAAAGGCCCCCCTTTTTCCCCAAAAAAACCCAAAAAATAAAAAAACCTTAAATTTTTAAAAAAAAATTTTGTCCCCAAATTTCACATTTTCCCTTTTTCCCAAAATTTTTAAATTTAATTACCAAAATTTTTTTTATAAAAAACAACCCCATAAATTTAACCTAAATAACAAAATTTTAAAAAAAAAATATCCCTAAAAAAAAAAATTAGAATATTTTTTTAATTTTTTTATTTAAAATTTTTTGGTTTCCGGGAAATTTAAACCCCTTCAATTTTCCAAAAAAAAATTTCCCAATTTTCTCGACATTTTTTTAAAATTTTTTTTAAAAATCTGGAAACCCGCCAGGAAATTTTTTTTATTTTTTTTTCTTTTACAACCATTTCCTAAAAGGCCCCAAAAAGGCCCCGAATTTAAATTTTCATTTTTTTAAAAATAAATTGTAAAAAAAACAAAACTTTACCATTTGATTCAACTTCCTTTTCCCAATTCCCCGGGGTTTAAAAGGGGGAAATTGCCTTTTTTAACCATACCTTACAACCCCTTAACAAAAAATTACTAACCCCGGGTTTTCCAAATTTAAAAAATTTTATGAAAAACCTAAAAAGGAAAATTTTTAAATTTTATAAACCCGGTATATAGAACCCCAAATTTTCCCCATTTTTCCCAAGTTAAAAACCCCCAAGGTTTCAATTTTCCGGTAAAATTTCAATGTTTTAAAAAAGTCCAAAATCCCACTTTAAAAATCGCAAAAAATTTTTACCCCAAAAAAAAAAAATTTTTAAGACCATCAACCCCTTTGAGTGGGGGGAA
Organism: Bactericera cockerelli; assembly: GCA_024516035.1. Lineage (NCBI taxonomy): Eukaryota > Metazoa > Arthropoda > Insecta > Hemiptera > Triozidae > Bactericera > Bactericera cockerelli. Next base: position 8,447,988 of record CM044959.1, read on the forward strand.
AGTTTTTACAAAATAATTTTTTAAACTAAATAAATTTCCTTTAAACCAAATTTTGAATTCTTTATCCTTTAAAAAATAAGACCTTGTTTAACCCTAAGAAAGGGCTTCCGGGTTTCCCTTCGAGAAAACGGAGACAACTATTCTTTTTTTAAACCCGAACGAAGGAAACCCCCTTCTTTAACCCCCCTTTTCCAACCTTCGAAACCCACCCGGGAAAAATACATTTACCCCCCCTCCCCCCCCCCCATTTTGGGGATTTTTAAAAATTTTTCCCTAAAATCTTTATTGGGGGAATAAGGGGAATTTAAAGCCCCTTTAAAATCGGGGGGAAATTAAAAAACAAAAATTTTAATTTTTTTTCTTAATCATTAAATTTTAACTTCTATTGGTTGTTTGAAAATTGGAAAGCCCCCCATTTTTTTTTTCGGGCCTATACCCTAAAACCCCTGACCCCGGGGAAACCCCTACAGCTTGAAAAAAGACAATTTTGGGCCCCTTTGGGCCCCGCAATTTTTCAATACCGGGGTTAGATTAGTTTTTACGGGAAAACTGGTTCAACCCCCCATTCGGGGAAAAAGGCCTCCGTTGTTCCGCCCCCAACAAGCCCCCTGGCTTGAGTTTTCCCCCCAAGGTTTAAAAAACCTTATAAAGAGAAAACCCCAAAATTTTTCTAACAAAAGGGTTTGATCCCCAAACCAAAAAAGGCAAAATTTAAAATTGGTTGGGTTTTCAGGAGGGCCCCAACTTTTCAATTATTTTGGGCCGGGAGCCCATCACCCTCACAGCTGTAAACCAAGCTGGTTACAACACCAACAACTTAGCAGGGGAAACCTCCCTTTTTCCCCCATTTTTTTAAAGGGATAACAAATTTTCTGGGTCAAAAGGAAAAATTTAAAACCAAAATTTTTAAGGGGGAAACTTTTTTCAAAAGAAAAATGGATAAAATAAAAATTTCCCCCCAATTTTTTTTTTTTTTTTGGGGAAAGTCCTTTGCCCCGGGCGGGGTTTTAAAATCGGGGGGGAGAACGAAAAAAACCTTTCTGCATAAGAAAAAACATACTTTTCCTCAAAAGAAAAGGGGCCGACAAAAGAAAAATAGCATATAGGTAGTCCCCCGCCTTTTTTTTTGGGAATTCCCCTTCCCCACAGAAAATGGAAAGAGAGCTTGGGGGATTTTTTTATGAATTTATTTTTTAAAAATTCTTGGTCTCACCTGTGTTTTGCTGATTTAAAAATTTTACGGGGGTCAACCCCAAAATTTTTTCGGGAGCCTCGCCAGCTCTCCCCCCTTTCCAAATTTCAGGACGGCCCATGTTACGTCTTTTTTTAAAAAAATGACCCATTTTTATTTTTTTTTTTAAAAAAATTATCATATTTGTGTTTATAAAATTTTCCCCATGTCAAAACCACCAAACTCCTTTTCCAAATTTTTCCTAAACCCCCACTTGAACCACCGCCTTTTCCGGGGTTCCCAAATCCCCGCCTTTTTCAAAAAAAACAAATAAAAAGACCCTTAAAAATTTTTTTAATTTGGGGGTGACGTCCTTTTTTCCAGAAATTTTTTTTTTGGGGGTTTTTGGGCAAAAGGTTTGTTCCAAAAAACCCCCCCCAAAATCTCATTACCCCCAAATTTTCCCTTTTACCGAAAAAAAAACACACTCAAAATTTATTTATTTGAAAAAAAATTTGACGGTTGAAAAGGAATCAGGGTTTTGAGAGTGGTTTGAAAAGGGGCCTGGCCCCAATTTTTTTTTTACCCCAAATACCTACTTTAAAAAAATAGATTAAAAAAATAAAAACAATCCCCTTGGGGTTTTGCACCGCCCTTTATCCAATTTTTTTTTTTTTAATTTTTAAAAATTTTATTAAAATTCTATGCATTTTAAAAAAAATTTTATCCAACACTTAAATAACTGGTAAATAAAATTTATTAAAACATTCACACATGAAAACAATTTTCAAAACAAATGGGGGTTTTTTTTTCATTTAAAATTTTTTAAATTTATCCCCAAAACCCTTTTAAAAAATTTAAAAAAAAAAAATGAAAAAATCGGTGTTTTTCCAGAAAAGCCCCAAAGGGCCCCCCTTCGACCCCCAATACAAAATTGAGAGAAAAACCAATGGGCGGGCCACACCAAACCCCCTTCCCCCGTCGAGATTTTTCCCCCAACCCCTTCATCGTCTCGCAGGGTTGCCGCGAGTTCTCAAAGTCTTTGGAGGGGCTCTCAATGAGAAAGGCGTATTTGCCTTTGAGGTGAGCACCTTCTTGATGCCCTCTTTCTCCGAGGAGACGAACACCTCGTCCTTATGCATCTGCATGAAGTGGTACAATCTTACGGTACGGTCGAATGTGGCCGTCCTGGAGTAAAAGGGTGAGGAATAATAATAATAATAGAAATAATAATAATAGATCTAGCAAATAGAAATTGAGAGGATATGGACCCTCAAAGTCAAGATAATTCCTGTTGTGGTGGAGCTCTGGTGTGATCCCAATATCTTTACACTCAAATCTATCACAAATAACCTGGAATATATCAAGAGTCTACCATCCAAGATGTCGTTTTTGATGATTACTGCCCATATCCCTAAGAAAAGTATTGAATGGAATCAGAAGATGCATTTTTAATCCATGAGGTCTCCAAACTTGGATTAAAAACGAGAAGATGATGATGTATCAGAATAAAATATATACCAATAATAATATAATAATAACACTCTTTAGTGGAAGATAACCACCAGACGATGTTTAATGCTCAAAGCAATTCCTACCACCTAACCCTCAAGTCTTATTATTATGTGGGTCACAAACTCAAATTAATGAGGAAAAATTCATGCACTGTGTGGGATTCGAACCAACGGATCCCTACGCTACCTGGATTACCAACTAGCGCGTTAACCACTTGACTTCCAGTGCAGATTAATGGTCGTGTCCCATTAAGTCCGAAAGGAAAAATATTGATTTTTTTAAGAAGGCTTCAACCATAATGATGGCATGGATTGAGATTTCCTGATCAAGGGACTACTTTAACCATTGGAATAGCATGAATATAAAATATTATACCATAAATTATCTTAGAAGCCAAATAAGAAGTCTTAGAAGCCAAAACAAAAATGGCTTAGGATGGATCCTCGTATACAAAAAAGTAATGAAAAATTAAAACAAATGATTTATTATTTTGTAGGCAGCCACAACGAGGACCCTGGCCTATACCCTCCACTCTAGAGATCCACCCTGGTACCACAGCTTGATATAAGACAATTTTCGGGACTTCCGTTGTGGCCCGCTTAGTGCGCGGACACAACGGAGGCCTACGTTACCCTGAACCCTGGGGTAGACCCATAACTCGTAAAATAATCTAACCATGCTATTGAATGTAAGCGGCCACAACAGAGTTCGAAAAAATGGTCTAATATCAATTGTAGGTACCAGGGTCGGGGTCGAAGGTGTAAGGGTGTAGGCGTCCACAGCCTCACATGTAAGGAGGGAACAGAATTTTCTGTGTGAAAAAATCTGTTCAGACCGGGGATCGAACTCAGGATCTCTGGACTATAGGCAGTTGTCACAACTGTTACCCACAGAGGCTGGTTAAGATTACGGTACAATGCAATGTTAATACATAGTTTTTTTAACATAGTTATTCATTAAAACCTTGACACTTAGTTTTTCATAGTTTTCAATTAACCTTGATGATTTTGACGAACAACGTGTTCTAATATTGGTATATGTATACAATATATATAATTGTATAATTATGTATACTCAACATTGCAGGTCAAAACATTTTCCGAATTCCTCCATCCTGTGCTTCGTTTTTCCATGAATTTCATAGAATTTTCCATAAAAGTTTTTTATCCAGGACCCATTAAAAAAAAAAAAAAAACCTACAAACATTATTTCAATAGAAAAACCATCCTCTGTTTTACAACCTCTAAGCGAGACACTGGTTTTTCTCCCTGTTTAACACTTTCCGTGCCGGAGACCTCATTTTGAAATTATTGCCCAGCCGTAGCGATATTTGGCCGGTGTTACCAACGGCAACAGGCTTGAAATTTTTTGAAGTTTTTCTTGTTCTGTGCCGGTGTTACCATTTGGTAACACTACATTCCATGTAAGTGTTACCAAAAAGGAACACCGGGGTCGAGAAGTAGATTCTTTGGTGTTACCGAACGGTAACACCATTTTTCCTTGAACAGGTGTTACCAAACGGTAACACCGGCACGGAAAGTGTTAACGTCCCCCACTTCACGTGACAGAACATGCTATAAAGTATAATTACCTCAGTAGAAGGAAAAAGGTGTAACAAATTCCTGGGTAGGGCTGGGGGCAAAAATTAGTTTAGCTCGGAGATTGAACACCAAAAAAATTGAATCTAGACCCTGCAGTTACAGAGTTATAGCAAATTCTTGCGTACAGGAATTATGTACAATTTTTCCTTTTACTTACCACAAAGAAATGATAGGTGGCTCCATCCTTGACGGTTCCGTAGAGGACATCGCTCTGGTCCGCCAGATCCTCGGCTGAGTTGATAGGATTCACCATCCGCTCCACCGTGAGGAATGCTGCTAGATTAGCGTTGTAGGAGGAGATGATGGATGAGAGTGAAGAACCACCACACCCGCCCCCACGAGCGACCTGAGATCGATCTGAAATCATAAATTTAATGATATGCTCTGTCCCGGTAGCTCAGTGGTAAAGGCGGCACCCTGTGAATCCAAGACTCCATAGGTCGTGGGTTCAAAACCCAGACGGGACATGACAAGTTATCCTCCCATTTGGGATTTTTTACCACATAATAATAATGTCTTGGGCTTACTGCTGGAATAATGGGACTTAAAAGTCCTTATCGGGCATATAAATAAGGCGATATTATTATTACATAGATATCTTTGTCCTACATTCAAACATTTTTTTTTTAAATTTGAGTTTAACGTCGCTTTCAACTGCATGGTCATACACGACGGGGTGGTACCCTCCATCCGCAGGAAACTCACCAAACCCACATTAACCTACACCCAGCGAGGTGTGGGTCCGGATTTTGAGAGTGAAGTGATTTCTGGAATGAAGACCATTCTCTATATACCTACCCATTACCCAGAGTATAGTTACCTGGGTGAGATATCAAGCCCTGCTGCATCTTCTACCCATGAGTATAAATAGTTTACCTGGGTGAGATATCAGAGCCCTGCTGCATGAAACGCTTCCGAGCGAGAACCAGAAACTATTGCTCAGGCTGAAGTCATTGGCGATGACGGAGGGGGGCGAGGGCCCGTGTGGGGGGAGGGCGAGTGGTGGGGGTGTCCTGGGTCTGAGTAGTTGAGCAGACGCCACTCGTGGGGGAGAAGCGGGACACCAGGAATAGCACCACACTCACCGGGGAGTCAAGAAGTGGGTGAATTAATTGATTATGTTAGCATTTTTTGTCTGGGGGCCTATAAACAGGGAGTAGACCAGCATTTGGCTTGGTTCTGGGGGCCCTTGTCAATTATCAGCCTCCTTGTAAAGAAACAGTGGTAAATGCTAGTCTTTTCCCCCACTATCTGGCTACCATTGTTCACGATAACGCCACCCTATGAAAGCATTTTTTCATACTCAGCAACCCAAAGGAAGAATTAAAACTTTTGACTTCTATCAATACGACTCTACTTAAGGAGTTTCGTCTTTACAGGGGTCCCTCTTGTTTATTGAGGTAAACTGAGGAAAAACACCGGCCATCATGATGCTGAATGCCCAGGTCATGAAAGGCAATCTCTTTCACCCAACCCACATTCAATGGGCACCAAAATGTAGGAGAAGATGAATGGCTACCCAGATATCCTCACTCAGAGGGTCCAGGAACTAAGCACTCGAGGTCTCTGCTTGTTGGGCTTCTTAAACATGATGCTGATGCCTAGAGTCATGAAGGGCACTACTTCCACCCAACCTTAACACGAGCTACTCAATAATGAATTATACTCACCATAATATAAGAGAAGATGATGGCTACCCAGATCTCCTCACTCAAGAGTCCCGAAAGCTAAGCCTCGAGGTCTCTGCTTGTTTGGCTTTTTGATCATGATGCTGATGCCTAGAGTTATTGAAGGACACTATCTTCCACCCAACCTTAACACGAGCTACTCAAGAATGAAGTATTATGTATTATTTTATTTGTGGTGAAGCACAAGGCCTCTTCACAATTTTTGGGGTAGCGCAGCATAACTAAGAGCCTCCTTCACATTTCGAATTAAATTCAATTACATTAATATCTTTTTACTCTGGTAATGCCGCACTGGTCTTTACTCAAACAAGTAACAAATCTTTTTCCTCACGAGGTATGGGGTGGACCCCGAACATCCAAGTACAGAGCAAAAAAATTCCTGTCCCCTGGGGATCGAACCCCCAAATCACCGTGGTGTGCAATGCCAAACGGCTAACTCACTCTGCCACGGTGACTACTCTCAAAATGAAGTAAAACTAAACCCTAAAATAAAAGATGATGGCTTAAAAAAAAGATTCCTCCCAATCAGGAATAACAAAATTCGGGCCGCGTTATTCTTTATGATGCTGTGCCTTAACATAATGTCTTTACAACCAAACACCCGCATACTCTAACTTAAAAAAAATATGCTTTACCCAGATTAATCACCGAAGGAGTCAAAAAAAGAAAGCTAAGAACAACACCGAGGTCTAACTCTTAATCTCTATAAAAAATGATGACTAGATGCCAGATCATGCAAACGGTCTCTCTTGTTATTTTTGATCATGATCCTAAGCCTTAGTCATGAAGGGCATCTCTTCCACCCAACCCAACTAACCCGTCAAGTACTCAACCATAATATAAGAGAAGATGATGGCTACCCAGATCTCCTCACTCAGAGGGTCCAGAAAGCTAAGCACCCCGTGAGGTCTCTGCTTGATCTTCTTCCTTATGATGGCGATGCCCAAGTAAGAAAGACACTATCTTCCCAACCTTAACACCAGCTACTCAACAATGAAGATACCCCATAATATCAGAAAGAAGAGCTACCCAGATCTCCCACTCAGAGGGTCCAGGAATAGATTCAGGTCCTGCGTGGTTTTGGATCAGATGCGATCCAGAGCCATAAGGCTTAAGTCCCCACCCTCTCCCTCTCGGATGTTATGGAGAGGAGCGAGGCCATGTCCACCTCCTAAAACACAGGGGAAAAGTCAGTGGAATGTAGAGACAAGAGTTTTGTTTTTCAATTGGGTTGAACGTATTTTTCAACAACATGTCATAATACGAGACAGAGGATTATTATACCCACCATTCGCGGAGACTCTTCTCAAAATTAACCTCACCCAGCCTGATGGGGTCGGGAAATAAGCCAGCATCACAAGGGTTTGCATTTGAATGGTCACCCATCCAAGTCCTAACTTCGCTGGACGATGCCTAACTTAATTGACAGAACGAGAACTGGTGCGTTCAACCTGCCATCGATGCTGGCTAAAGACAAAAGATGCCTTTGTGGAACTAGAGGTAAGAATGGTGGTGCCTTTGTCATGCAATTCAAGTTTGATGAGATCAACAGTAACGAAAACCCAAACAGACATCAAATGAAATTTTCGTCTTAGCCTACCTACACTTCGACATAATGAAATGAAATTCCTACAGGAATTCTGAAAACATTAGGCCTGGACAAAGAGAAACCTAAGGAAAAAACAAAACCAGGTAAAAAGCCGCCCCGTGGCTCAGGGTTAAGAGCATTGGTTGCTACCGGAGGTTGCGGGTTCGAACCCCCGGCCGGAGCGGAAAATTCAAAAAGGAGTGTCCCGTTTCCGGATGGCAAGGATGTAAGGTTTTGGGGGCCCGGAATAATTGCGAAAAGGGGTTTTCCGGGCACAATTACCTTCCTTTTTTTAAAAAAAAAAAGGTTCCAAGAGATCGTTTTTCCAGCCCCCAAAGTTTACCTCTCGATTAGGCAAAATATCCCTTTATAAAAAAACCTGGATTTAAACAAAAAACACGGCCAATTATGGGCCAAATACTTTCCCCCATGATTACTTGTTTAAATTCGGCCATGAATTCAACCAAGATACCCAAATAAATTTTGCCCCAGTGAAATTAAATTGTTTCTGAAAATTTTTTTTTAATTTTTTTTTTAGTATTTTTTTGTAATTGTTTTTCCTTTTGATTTTTAAGGGCCCAAAAAAGACACGTTGCCTTCGAATGATGATTGCAACCCAAAAATAATAAAATGATTGAAACAAATATGGCAAGATTTAAAAAAGTTAATTCCTAAAGAAGAAAAACTAAACAAAGTTCAAAACAATTATTGACGAACAAAGAAAAGGAAAAAAATAGCTTGAAGAAAGATTTATGCAAACAATAGCGGAGAATATCGAATTGAAAAAAATGAATAAAACCAACCAAGACAATATTAAAGAACTACAACAAAGAACCCGAATAAATAAATAATTGAGATGGAATACCAGAAACAAAAAAAGAAGGGGGAGAAAGAAAATGAATATAAAATTATTGAAGAATTGGGAAAAAAGCTTGGGCATTAAAAACCCCCCATGGAAGAAAATTCAAGTAGCTCATAGAGTGAAACACTACAAAAAAAAGAACCCAAAAAACCTATAGTTTTGAAATGCAGAAAAATTAAAATAAGAAAAATGGATCGCAACAAAATGGAAAGAAACAATTGTGGAAAGAAAAAACAATATAAATAACACTTAACTAAAAAAAAATCAACCAATTCTATATGAAAAACAAAAAAAAAAGCAAAAAAAAAAAAATTTTTCCCCTTTTTGTCGTTTGGGAAAAAATTTGCAAGATTCCAAATTCGCAAAAATGAAACATCCCGGATTTTCACCATCAAAGTTTGGAAACATGGATTTGATTCTAACAAAAAGTTTTACCAATGACACAGCGTCCCCCAAAACTTCAAATTGCATATTCCCCGGAGATGAAGGGAGAAGAAGAAAGATACCAAAAAAGCAACCAACCCTGATTTTTTTTAGATAGGGATTTTTTTTTTTTCAGATTTTTTAATAAAATTTTACATTTCCTTTGAAAAAACTTTTTTGAATAATTGGAAGGTCCTTCTTTTTTTTTTCCCGTAAACGAAATAATAAATTTACCACTAAAAAAAAGTTAATAATAATTCAGCAAAGTAATCAAAAGTAAAAAACATCAAAATCAAACAAAAAAAATGAATCTAAAAAATAATTAACATACCTAGTAACTTTTGAGGGAAAGTTTAGTATGTGAAAACCCCACCCAAAACAAATGAATTTCTTAATTTAGAAGGACTAAAAAACAATTTTCATACAAATATTCGTTTCTATAAGAAAAAATTCTCAAATTGTTAGTATTTCTAAATCCCTTTTTAAACCAATATTGATATTATTTTTCTATCAAAACCCACAAAACAATACCCTTCCATATAATTTTTTCAATACAGGGATATTAACAGTTTATTTCACAAAAATCATTTAAAACCAAAATGCCGGACTGGCTTTTTTTTTTAAAAAATAATATTGTGATTGATGAAATAAAAAAGAAATAAATTACACCAAAAACAATTTTCCTAAAATAACAATAATTAATAAAAATGAATATTTAAAAATAATAGGAAATAAAAGATCACCTAATCAATGCTAAAACTTTTTTTGGAAAAATTAAATGATCACTTAAAAGAAGATGTCATAAATAAATGGGGTTTTTAATAGGAACTTAAATAACAATATTTGAATGAAAATATAGAAATATAGGGAATAATTAATTAAATCTAATGCAATTAAAAACTTCCTTTTATTCATTAACAAAAACCAACAAGAATACAATTTAAAAAACTCAATTCAACAAATAAATATCAAAAACAAAGTATTGATCATAATTTTTTACAAAACCAAAACAGATAAATAACCTAAAAACGGCAATATTTTCAAAACAAATATAACAGATCATTTAGCACAGTAAATAAAAATAGAAACACAAAAAAAAAATACGAAACCGAAAACCCCAAAAACATATAAAATTATTCCTTTGGGTACATTAAAAAACAATTAAATCAAGAAAAATTGGCAAAATGTACTAAAACCAAATAATCCAAACTCGCAGCACAAACTTTTACTGATACTCCTTAAAAAATAAACATTAAAATATCAACAAAATAAAAACAATTAAAAAATAAAAAATAATTTCCCCGAAAACCCTTGGTGACTGGGTGGCTTCTCATCTCAAAAACTTTACCTAAAAGAGATAAAATCATAAAAAAGGTTGTAAAACCCCGATAACTTGAAATTGATAAATTATTATAAACGTTTTCGAAAAAAAGTGACAAATTTTGTAAAAAACACCAAAGATAAATACTATAAGAAAAAAAATTGATTCCTTTCCAAATGATCCAAAAAACTTATGGAATATTTAGTAAAGAATTTTATTGGAAAACAAAAAAAAAAAAGAAAATATTAAAATAATAAATTATAATAAGTTAACTTTTGATTGAAACCTAAAACACAGAAAAAAGCCTCGAAAATTTTAAAATACAAATTTTGCAAATGTTGAAAAAAAAAGCAGATAGTTTTTTAAAAATATAACAATTCAGACAACAATTCTACACCACTGAACCCTACACACGCCCATTGAAAAATTGAAGATAAACAATTATTTAACACATTTTTCTGACACTAATAAATTGAATAAAAAAACAATAATGTCATTAAAAAATAAACTACCCAGTATATTTATTCAGCACAAACAACATTGAAAAATATAGTACATTATAAACTAAACCTTTTCCCAATCAAAAACCCTTTTTTAAATTTGACAAGGGAAAATTTCCCTAAAATTTTTAAAACATAGTTAATAATTCCAAATTTTTTAAAAAGGTGATAAAAAACATTGGAGAACATCTCCAAATATCAATGCCTCAAATTTCAGAAAGTGATAGAAAAATGTGTTTTAAAAACAAGACTTGAATACTATTTGAATAAAAATAATTTATTTTACAAACAAACAAAAAGCTTTTTCAACGGAATAACTAGCACAGAAGATCATTACTTGAACTCTTCTTTTTTCCCCCACAACAAATTGACCTAAATAAAAAAATATCATTACATTTTTAGACATAAAAAAAGCGTATGACTCAATTAAACATGACATTCACTGCAACAGCTTGAAAAACTAAAAAAAAAGATAATGCACTTATATGGTTTAAATCTTCCCTTGAACAACGGACTCAACAAACAAACTCAATTACTTTATGATAACATTATAACCTTAGACAATTTCTCTAACCACAAGGTACAGTACTCGGTCCTTTGTTTTTTAACCTAAATAAATGACTTACCTGGACAAAGCCAAGGACAAGTACTGGTGTTTTGCAGATGATACCGTTATTTGTTAAAACTGCGGACACTTGGGAAATTGTAATGAAAATGCAACCCAAGATTTAACAAACAGCTTCAAGTATAATTAAGATGTCACTGACCATAAAAATACCCCCAAAACAACCCTATAAGACATTTATCCAAAAACCCAAAAAGGACAACCCCCAAACTCAAACATAACTATATACAAAACTTAACAAACACATAACCCCCAAATTTGACTCGACAAACATCAACAAAATAAATTAGGGAAAAAACAATAGATCAAACATTTTTTAAAATGGGAAAGAACAAGTAAAAATACTTCGAAACAAAATAAGACCTTAAGTATAATTTAGCAATTTAAAAAAAATATGAAAACATGATAACCAAAAAAAGCATACTTTGGACTCGCCCAATCCCAATCAATACTGTCATTAAGCATGGGGTTACATTATCAGAAAAATAAAAACAACCATTAAACCAAAAACAATAAAATTCTTTTAAAGAATTATATTAAAAAAAGATCGATAATTTTCATTCAGGTCAATTATATAAAATATTTAATGTCCTTTTTAATAGACAGTTATTTTTACAAACAAAAATTTTTTTTTTCTTAAACACCACATAATTGGATAAGGGCAAATCACACTCATAACACACGACAAGCAAACAATAAATCAAACCATTCAAAATAATAAAACTTTGAAAAAAAAAACATTTTTTTTTTCCTTGGGGCAAAAAGTGTATAATTACTTAACCCCCAAAGAATTTAAACAAATTTTAAAAAAACACTAAAAGGGAAGGGGAAGCCGTAAAAAATTGTTTAAAAATAGTGAAAAAAAAAAAAAACTTAGAACTTTTATAATGTAAACTCATAAAATAACTACAAAATTAAAATTAAAATTTGTTAAAGAATATTAATGGTTTTTTGTTATAACAAATTAACACATACAAACATTACATTGTTTTATTATTATAATATTTCTATTGAGAAAATAATTAATTCTTACCTGTCAAAATTTTAGAAGGAACCCCTTCCCCCCCCAAAAAAAAAAAAAAAAAAACAATTTTTTTTTTTTAATATTTCCAAATAATAAAAAAAAACATGAAAGAAAAGAAGACAAACTATTTTGGGTGCAATCCACCACCCTGAAAATACATTTGGATTGCAGTAACTATTAAATTTAAATGAAGGATTGTATGAATATTAAAATATAATAAAGTTATTGAAAAAAAAAAAAAAAAAAAAAAAATTTATGGGGTTTTAAAACTAAACTTATTTGTATCTCCAAAACCATTCAACCGATTTTCTATTTGTTTTTTTATTTTAGAATTCCCCTTTTTCGGACATTCTAGATTCTACAAAAAAATCATTATCGCAAATCGTGGACCAAATTTTTTTTTAAAATTTTTTTCCAAAAATTTTCATTTTCTTAAAATATATTAGGGGCTAAATTTTCCCCTCGACCTATGGAATGTATAAAGGGAATTATTAATAAAATGGGACTATGTAAAAACGCATAAAATACAAATAAACATCAAAATCGGGTGTACCCTTCACGAGATATAAGCTTTAATTAAAAATTTAGTGGTCAGGCGCAAAGGTCTTTTTCACCCAAACCGCTAGGAAAAGAATTTGAATTAATATAAAATGGGACCCGTCTTTCAGAATTTTCTGAGATTTTCGCGTAACAAGGAATGTTTTTTTTAGGTCGCGGGACAGGTAACGATTTCCCTCGTATCTATCCAACATTGATAGGACTCTACATAAGAAATGAGGGCCTATATGAATTCGGAAAAAAAGATTTTTTTAAAATTTTTGCAATTTTAAAATTTAACCCCCCCGACCATGAGAAATTTTTACAGAAAAAAACTACCGTTACCCCTTACACAGAGCCCCAAAAATACATGAGGAACAGACCCAATAACAGGAGCGGGGGACGGGGAAAAAATTTAAGCGTGTTGGTAACCAGGCGGTGGGGTTTTCCTTCGTTCAAATCCCCCCCATTTTGAGTGCAGAATTTTTTCTCATGAATTTGGTTTTGACCCAATAATAATAATGCTTGGGCTTTTTCCCCATCCCCTCAAGGGGGGGATTTCCCTTCAAAAGTTGCCCCAAAACTATTTTTTGGTTTTAAAAAAAATTGTAATTTAATAGGAAACCTTTTAAAATTTTTTAGAATATTTTTATGATTTTATCCCGTAAATTTTTGTGGGGAGCGGGGATTAAAAAACGCTTTTTAATTTTTTCGTTTTTTTTTTTTTTTTTCCTTTTTTTGATAATTTTGCCAATGGTCGCTTTCAAAAAAAAAGCTATAATTTTTTCCTTCGGGGGTACAAAAAACCCGGGAAAATTTTCCCAAAAAAAAAAAAAAAAAACCAAAAACCAAAAAAACCCAACCCACTGAGTTGAACCAGGTTTCCATTTTTTAAAAGCAAAAGCTTTTCCACTTTTTCGACACGATTCCTTTTTAAAAAAAAGGAATAATTTTTATAAATAAAATATTATATTATTCTTTTAATTTTTTGGGAATTTAAGTTTTTAAAATTTGGAAAACATAAGTTTAAAGCAAAAAGAATTTTTTATTGATCCGGGGTTTTTTTGGGGCACTAGGTTTCCCCCCGGTTCAACCCTTTAAAGGGCGGGGGGAAAAATTTTCTTTATTTGAATGACCCAGGGGGGACCATACCCGGTTTTTTTTTAGGAGAAAGGCTCTGAATTCACATGGGGCCGTCCCCGGGCTTTGGGGAAAATAATCTAGGGGATTAATTATACGGAAAACAAAAAAGAATTTTTCGCTACCCACGGGGAAAAAAATTTTCATAATAATAAAAAAGAAATCATTTTTATTTTTTAAAACAATAAAGGGGAAAAAAATTTTTTTAACCCAAATTTTTGGTGTAATAATTATATTGGGCCCACTATAAAAAAATCCCCGAAATTTCAAGTTCAAGTTTGAAAAACCCCACAATGCAAAAAACTCAAGATTTTCTTTTTGAAAAAAATAACCAAAAAACCCCTTTAAAATATTTTTAAAAAATTACCAAACCCGCTTTTTTAAGGTTATTTCAACCTTTTTTTTTCCCCCGTTTTGAAAAAAAAAACGTTATTTCAGACGAAGAGGGTCAAGTTTAACGTCCCCAAAAAACACACTTAAAAAAAAAAAAATTAGAAAAAAAAATTACCTATTTATGCAATGTTCTTCATTAAAAAAAACCATCAATATCAAAAATAACGATAGACCCCCTAATTTTTTTCATTTCAAAAAAGACATGAAAGCCGTATGTTTTTGGGGCCTAAATTGGCAAGTCACGGACTTAAAATCTTTGTACTTCCCCAAAATGAGTTTCAAAATATTTTTTTGGGGTTTTTACATATTTCTTTTGAAAAACTTACTTTTTAAAAAAAAAATTTTGATTAAGCCTCTTTTTTTCGAGGGGTTTTTGGGGCAAAATTTTAAAGGAAATACCCCCCTGTCGCCTGGTGGGGTTCCTTTCTCTAAAGAGTATTATTATTATAACGCAAAATAAAAGCTTTTTAACCCTTACAAAGTTCACTGAATACTATGATTACCCCCTCATAATAATAATAAAAGCCCGGATACACCCCTTTTTTAAGACAGGGCCCCCCTTATGGGTTTATTTTTTATTTTTTTTTTTTTTTTTTTTTTTTTTTTTTTACCCCCATAACCCCCCTTTTAATCACTCGCCCACCCTACCATCCCCCTCAAGGGCTGAACCTTCTGTTTGGTGCAACCGTACTTGTTGCCTTTCACCAATGGAATTTATCTGAGAACAAAGAAACAAAATTAAGGGTCAAATTAATAGACAAATTCTGTAGCCAAATCATTCTAAGCGGGGTTTTTTCCCCTATCTTACCCCTTACGCAATCCGTGAATAGGGGCCAAGGAATTACAAAAACGTCTTTTAATTCCGCCTAAAACAAATTCCATACACAAGTCATTGCAAAGGGGCGTCCGGTTTTCCCGGGCCTTTACATAGTATACAATCATGCTTAACGCCACAGAGGTTTACAAAAACTGTATTAATTCCACCCCTAAACGTATCCCCTATTATTATGAAACAACCCAGTAGCTTGATCGATAAGGCGGCGGACTTGTAATCTGGAGGGTCCTGGTTCAAGCTCGGTGGTTCCTTTCCTAATATGAAAAATTCAGCACAAAAAGTGGGATTTTGTTTTTTTTTTTTTTTAAATATTTTTTGCGGTGGTTCAAATAATTTGAATTGAAGGAGGGAAATTGAATAGAAGGAGCTTTAAACAAATTATTAATACAAATTGCCATGAAAAAAGAAAAACTAAAGGGGGAAAAAACAAAAATAAGAGCGCGCGATTAGCTCAGGGGTTAAGCACTCGCTTGCCATGCGGAATTTACCCCCTTACAAACAAAAAAACCCAAATTAAGAAAACGAATTTTTGTCGGCACGGGGGATCGAACCCGGGATTTTTCCGCATGGCAAGCGAGTTTAAGTCTACAATTTAAAAAAAGAGACTATTGAATTTTGACAGAAAAATAAAAAGAAGAACCATTTTAAAAAATCAGGAAAATTTAGAAGAAAAAAGTCTTCGGAGCAAAACCTTAAAGGGAAAAACTCGGGATTTTTTTCGATATTTTGCCCTTCTATTTCCCGGAAAGAAGGATTTCCCAGAGCCAACCCCGGCTTTTTTCCTCAAAAGGGAAACAAAGAAAATGAAACAAGCCCCTCTTCGAAACTGGGAACATGGGGGGGCCCTGGGAAGCTTTTATCCAGCTACTTAACTACCTGGAATTTATCCACTACTTAAACTACCTGAATAAAGGGAGAACATGGTTGCAACGACAAGGTTTCGCCTTTAGAAATTGACCATGCAACTATTTTTTTTGTTTTTTAAAAAGGAAGTGTAGGAAATTTAGTTAATTCTGTTTTCATAAACCGGGGACTAAGGAAGGATTAAAAAAACTTAAACTTAAACTCAACTTGGGCTATAGAGCGATATGATGGGTTGAAACCACGACTTGAGGGAGTGTATGGTCATCTTAATTTAATCCTGTTTCAAAATTTTGACATTTTCAGGTTCTTTGTTTCCCGGCACATAACCAAAAAAAAAATGTGACGAAATTAGTAACGAAATTATGTAACGAAATATTGAATTTTTAAAGGGAAAAGAAGAGGGAAGGGTGTCATGCCACAATGGCGAAGTATTGAATTGTAGGGGAGAGAAGGGGGAGAAGGTAAAGTGTCCCTGCCACAAAACGAAATTTGGTCAGTTGGGTTTTGGACCTTGAAAAATAAAGATGAAAATTCCCACTTGTTGCAGACTCGTATGCAAGCGTTTTTTTTAAACAAAAATTTAACATCGCTTTCAACTGCAGGTCATATCAGTAGTCAAAACCCTGGCAAAAGTGGTTTTGGCCCCGCTAGGCATTGGACGGGAATGGTGACCGGGTTCGATTCCCAGCGGGGCAGGGAATTTTTTTTGTAACAATTTTTAAAATTAACCAATTATAAAGAGAGAATAAAGAAGGGAAAAAGAGAGAAAAGAGGGAAAGAAAAAAAAGAGAAAGAGAGGAGAGAGAAGAAAGAAAGGAAAGAGAGGGGAGAGAGAGAGAAAAAGAGGGAGAGAAAAATGAGAGAGAGAGAGAGAGAGAAAGATTTTTTTTTTTTGATTTATTTTATTTAGAACAATTTTAAATTTACAATTATAAGGAAGAAGAAAGAAAAGGAGAGAGAAGAAAGAGGGAGAAAAAATTGGAAATAGAGGGAAGGGCTAGAGGAAATAAACAAAAATTTTTGAAAAAAAACAATAGCGGAAAGGGCCACTTTCTTTGGGGTACTCCCCGGTTCACCCTGTATTTAATTTTTTTTAAAGAGTGTTTTCATACCGTTTTCTTTCGCCGCCATGAAACAGGAGCTACGAGACGCTTGGGCTGTGGTCGTACGTTTAAGCCTTTCATTCCCTTGAATGCCTCATTCTAATAATAACACCTTTAATTGGAAGTAACCACCAGGCGAGGTTAATGCTCAAAGCATTTTCTTTTTTTTTCGTCCGTCTAATCTGAAGTCCCGGTGAAGATTATTATTATTATTCAACATTTTTTTTTAGATATAAAAACATTTGTACATGTACATAAAAAAATTTTTTTTCAACAAAAAAAAAAAAAATGGAAAAAAATAATCCCTACAATAAAAAAGAAAAATAATAGAAAAATATAATAATTATAGAAACATATGTCCTAAATAAAGGCCGGGTTATTTGCCAATGGAATCTCTTCCAACCCAACCCGAAGTTTGTATTTACATGTACAGATTTTACATGTACATGTAAGATTAAAAGAAAAACAGCTGATTCTAGAATCTCATTTGCCGCCATCTTTCCCGGGGTACATTGGTGAAAACCCAATTAAAGAGAGCTCGTAATTTAAAGGGAAAAAAAACATCTAACCAGTGTGAAACGAGCACTTAAAATGTAAAACTCTTTTTTACTCAATAGTTTTTTGTTTGTTTGTTTATGGAAGCAGGAAAAAATCTTTGCACCCAGATCCCATAAAAACCCCTGGTTGTGTGATTTCCACCCCCCTTTCTCTTAAAAGCTAACCGCACTTGGAACCGAAAAATATCATTACTTCAAGTGCAGTAAGTAATTATTATTAATCCAGATTAGGTTAATCAGTTAAAATTTTTCCATTAGCTTAAAGGATTTCTATCAACACATTTAAAAAAGCATGCCTAGGGCTTGCCAAGAAACGTAACTTTACGACGAAACAAGGTACAAAAACACTATTTTTAGATTTATAATGTGGGGATTACCAACACATTAGGGTAGATGCACCAAGTACCAGTTATTGGACACTAAAATAAGCAACCATAATTTTCGACACTTTTTTTTTCAACTCCCCAAAAATTTTACACTTAGAAAAATAATTATAAAAAACCCTGTGTCAAAGGGTTAGTCAAGGGTTAACGGCAGTCTGGTAATCCAGGAGCGTAGGGATCCGTTGGTTCGAAGAGGGTTGGGTGGAAGAGATCCAAGGCAATAGTTTTCTTCTTTTTCTTTGTTCAAATCAATTTTTTTTTTTCTTTATAATTTCATTGAAATTTTTGTAATTATTTTTGTCTTACCAATAAAGCATACTAAATAAATAATCCCACCCATTGCACGAATTTTTCCTCATTTTTTTTAGTTTATGACTCAATAATAATAAGACTCTTTGGGTTTTGGTGGTAGAAAATGCTTTAGCATTAACCCGCCTGGGGTTACCTTCCCTAAAGGGTGTTTTTTATTATAAAACCAACGACCTGTGAATCGAAATATTTAGGACATATTCCCAAACTTCTAATCTTTTAGGGTTATCTTAACTATATTTCTTTTTCACCTTCACGGCCTCCAGGTAGATTCCAAATACTTAATTTGACAAAGGCATTTGATGGGGGTTAACCTAGGATTTTTCTTAGAAAACGGGCTTCTTTAAGGTATTTCGGACTCCCTCTACTTTGTTTGCTACTATCTTTCTGGAAGGCTTTGTATGGCGTTTTAGGTTTTTTTCTGTCTCTTCTCTCTTTTGTGCTACTTCAGGAGTTTCCCAGGGTCTCATTTGGGCCCCATTCCCCTTTTTTTTATTCATCAACGATGTCGTCAACGCTTTCTAACACGATTTCAATTTTACTTTTCTGTGATGATCTCAAGAAATCTTTTCCGGATTTCGCCCCTTCTAAGACCTACCAAATATTCAAAAGCGCCCCTTCTTGACTTAAAACAATGGGTTCATATAATCTTTTAAAAGGTTAATCCTTTGAAATGTAATGTAAACTTTTACACCTCAGCATCCCACTTGGTTTGACATTTCCCTTGAACCCTATAAGTATTCCCCCCTTCCAATTTGCGCCCGAAAAATCTTGGTGTCTTGTTTGATTCTCTTTAAACTTTCAACCCGCATTGGGGGCTAACGTTCCAAACCTCAAAAATGCGGGATTTATCTTCAGAGCCCCAAGGACTTCCCGGAAAGTAACACCGGTTAAAATCCTCTAATGCTCTTTGGGCGTAGTGGGCCTAAATTTTTCCTCTAAAAGCTTGGAACCGGGCTTATGAGTTCATTCTGCCCCGGATGGAGTCCATTCAACATAAGGCCCTAGAAACTTTATATAAAGCTTTGTTGTCCTGAGGAAAACCCTATTAATTTTTGGGAAAAAAACCAACTTCCCGGGGACTTCCCTCAAAGAAAAGGAGAGAAATTTTGGGTAGGCTTCTTTTTTAATATTCTCACCCCACTTAACCCGTTCCGAACTCCCTTTCGTCCTAAATTTTAAATGTACCTGGGGCGTAAGGCCCAAACCCTGCCCCACCCCATTCCGACCCTTTCCCTTTGTTCGGACAAAATTTACAGAACTCCCCAATGAAACCTTTTCAAAAGGAATGCTAACACACTGAAAGAAAAGTATCGATTTCTTCTTAAATACTGTAACTTCCATCAAACAATTCTACCTTAACCATTAAAAATCATCTTTTCCTTCTCTTTTTCCTCTCCCTCCCTCCTTCTTTCTTTCTTTCTTTCTTTCTCTCTCTCCTCTCCTCTCCTCTCTCTCTTTCCCTTTTTTCCCCTTCTCTCACTTTTACCTCACTCTTTCTCTTCTCTCTCTCTCTTCCTTTACTATATCGCCCTTTGCTTCCTTTCGCTTCTTTCTCTGGTTTTAATTTGACTTAAAAACCGGGTTTTTTTTTTTTTTATTAATTATTATTATTTTTTTTTCAATTTTTTATTTAAAAATTATTTTTGATAGTTTTGGGTACAATTAAAAATTAGATTGTATAGGGTCCGCCCGAATAATTAAAAAAAAAAAAAAAAAAAAAAAAAACCCAAAAGGGCGGGGTCATTTTCCTATGGGGAATCTCCTTCCACCCAACCTAATTCTGAAACGTTTTAATTTTTTACGAGGGTTACAAAAAAAAGGGTTTTTATGGTCCGATTTTGGTTCCCCTGTCAAACAATGGGGGGACATTTACCTTATTAAAAAGTTTAAAAAAGTTATCAAAATTTGGTTAAAATCATCTTTCGTGATATCAAAATTTCTCAAACTTTGCTTTAAAAAAAATTTTTACCTGAAACCGGGGACTTGAACCACCGAACCTCCAGGTTACAAAACCGCCGCCTTATCGATCAAGCTACTGAGGTTGGTACATTTACCCATTATTAAAATTTCACCATTTTACTTTTATCTCAGTTGGTAAATGAATTTTGAATTTGAATTCAATGGTTTTGTTTTCCAGCAAGAACCGGAGGTGCTTTTCAAAACAAAACTTCTTTGTAACGCTACTATAGGTACGCAAATGACAAAATTGAAACAAGCAAACTTTATTAATTGTCAGAAAAAAAAAAAACAACCAAATTTCTCAAGACTAGTGCTTGCTCGAGATGAAACGATTCCCCAAAAAAAATTCTAGTGTTAACTGCAATTTCCCCCAATTACTCCCTTGCTAAAGCGTTCAACGAAAGTAGTCACACTTTATTTGTGCAAATGCGCAGGTGCTCTTGTGTCGACAGAGTCGAAATTCTTTTCAAGAAACCACATTGAAATCGAAAGAAATATTGTGATTTAGAATTTCACAAAAGAAAAATTTCGACACGGTAAAAGAACACTTGCATAGTTCAAATGCATTAAAAAAAATTCAAGTAAATCAAAATCTGGTGTCGTTTCTACCTTACCAACCTCAGTAGCTGGATCGATAAGGCGGGCGGACTTGAAACCTGGAGGTCGCGGGGTTCAAGCCCGGTTTCAGCGTGGTTTTTTAGTAAAACTATTTGAGTATTTGATATCACGAAATGATTAACACAAGTATTTACCTTTGATATTTCCAAGGTAAAGTGCCCTAATAATACGAGAGAGGTCCGAGGCACAATTTTTTTTTTATACCTTTAAAAAAAATGAAAAATTGAAATCGGAGAAAAAAAAAAAATTTAATTTTTTCTACAAAAACGAACACAAAAATTCCTTTCTAATAATTTGAAATTTATCGGAAGTAATAATATTTATTTATTTTATTTAATTTACACTTTATTAATTGGACAAATTATACCAAAACCCAACATAAAAAAATTACAAATTAAAATACAATAAAAGAGAAAAAAAAAAAAGAAAATATAAACATAAAAAGTCCTAACAAAAGGGTGGGGTTATTTCCTTTGGCAATCTCTCCACCCAACCCTTTAATATTGAAACCATGAAACATTAAAATTTCACAACGCAAAGGTCACATCCACGTCCTAAGGACCGAAGACAAGGTAGAACTTCATTATATTTCTATACGGATCTCCCCCTTTAATATTTTCTCCCGAAAAATAATTGCTATTTCCAATTTTTGGAAAGAAGAAGGACGACGAGTGAGCAGAGAAGGGGAAAGTAAAAAAAATTTGGAAAAATCGACACGGGATAATTTAATGGGACAGGGTGGTACCCCCATTTTATTTATTTACACTTTATTAAAAGGGCAATTTTATACAACACAAAAAAATTACAAATTAAAAAACAATATCATAGAAGAAAAAAAAATAAAAAAAAAAAATAAAGGGATACATATTTTTGGGCGGGGGTTTTTGCCTTGGCAATCTCTTCCACCCAACCATAAGTTCGCCAACACAACGGACGGCCATAACCCTTGGGACCTTTTTTTTTTTTTAAAAAAAAAAAAAGGTTTTATGCCCCCAGAACCGGGTTTTTGCATCACTTCACCTTTACATCCATCCATTCCGGGGAAAAGGAAAAAACTCCGGTTAAAATTTCCCCGCTCCGGCCGGGAATTCCCAACCCGCAAAAACCTCCCGGGTGAGCAAACCATTTCTCTTAACCACTGAGCCACGGAGGTCGGGCTATCCGGTTGGAAAGTATTATACGAAAAAATCATAAGATTTTTCCGCTCCGGCCCGGGACCCAACCCCGCAACCTCCGGGTGCAAACCAATGCTCTTAACCCTGAGCTAAAGGAGGGTTTGGCAACGAAGGCCCCTGGGGTAGAGAAACCCACAAGCTGCCCTTTTTGATGCAGTATGGATTTTTGGGAGTTTTTCCAAATAAAGTATTAAATAATAAAATAAATAGAAGCCAGCACCACGTAAAATAACCATCTATGTTAATTTGGGGTAAGAGGCAAAAACGGAGTCCCGAAAATCGTCTATACAAGCTGTAGGTACCAGGGTCTGGCTAGGGGTAGGGCGGGTCCTCGTTTGGGCCGCCTACAAGGCACAACCCGGCAATCGTTACAGAAATCCCCCCTTATTCTCATAAATCCCCCTCTCAACCGTCCCCAAAAACGTACTTCGATGAAATACATTTGAACGCAAAAAAAACCCTGTCGGATCTTTAAACAAACAAAAAAATTTCCCCTAATACGTCTCACTTAAAACTGCCCGATTAGGACTATTAAGTTCCCCCTTAAACCAGCAGAAGGCCAAGACCTAATTAATATGGGGGGTTAAAAAACCAATGGGATGAAAAACTTGTCCAATGTCCCGCTGGGTTTTTAACCCAAACCTCTGGAAATCTCTGGGGTTCACAGAGGGCCGGCCTTTACCAAATGAGCTACCGGGACAGCTAAATTTACCCCACAGTCAAGACCAATCTATACCTTTCATTTGAGTTGAATTAAAACCTGAGTCTCAAGTTGAGTTAAATACTCAACTTGAGACTCAAACCAAAACGACAAAAGCAAAAGTCGTATGATCGTAGGATCACCGAAGTTAAGCAACGTTCAGCGAGGTGAAGACTTCGTGATGCTGGCATTCCAGCACAACCCAGGCTGAGTGAGATTAAGACCTGCAGGATATGACCATGCAGTTGAAAGCGACGTTAAAACCCAAAAAAGTTATATGAAAAAATATTATTTCTAAATTTAATTTTATTTATTTTTTCAACATTGTTTTTATTCCTGGAACTCAACATATTTATTATTGGTTAAGCAACCAGGAATATAGAGAAGATATTCCTTAATTTAATTCTATTTTTTTTTTTTTTTCAACAACCTTATCAGGTAAATAATTCAATTAAAATAGATATATTTTTTCCTGGATCTAGAAATCCTTTGAAAGAAAATGACATTTTACCACCACCATCCTTTATAAAATATTTCTTGTTTAATTTGTGTTTGTAAATACATGCGGGTACAAAATACTTCTTCTCTAGTTTAAAGAACAAAGTCCTCTCGGAATTGATTTTATCAAACATTTCTCGATAAAATTCTCTGGAATCTGTTACAAATACTTGTCAAAGCCACCCTAAAATTTGACGGGAGAAAAAAAATGAAATATAAGAATGAGAGATAGGATAGGAGGAGGAGGAGAGAGTAGAGGGAAAAGAAGGAGAAGAAGGAGGAGAAGGAGAAGAAGAAGAAGGAGGAATAGGAGAAGTAGGAGAAGGAAGAGGGGAGCAGGAGAAGGAGGAGGAGTAGGAGGAGAAGAAGAAGAAGGAGGAGGAGGAGGAGGATGAGGATGAGATGGAGGGGGAAGAGAAACATGAGAAGCAGAACAAGGACGAGTAAAGAGGACATGAAGACAAAATGGAGGTGGAATGAGAAGGGAGAGAAGGAGAGGGAGATAGCTTACGATATGATGTTACATTTCAGAGTTTTATTGAGTTTGCTTTTTTTCTACCATGACTTTTTCTAAGTTAACTTTGACCAGTGGGGGCTCTGCAATTTTCAACCTTCGAATATGGACTTTTTTTCGAAATACCTACTCGTAAGTCTATTCAAGAATAGATTAAGCTGGTGTGAGGACAGGTTTACTGGGGGTTTAAAAAGAGATTGGCTGGGAGTTTAGGCACAGGTTTACTAGGGGTTTAGAAATAAGTTAGATGAGGGTTTAGGAACCGATTGGCAGGGGGTTTAGAAATAAATTAGCTACGGGTTTAGAAATTTGTTGGCTGGGGGTTTAGAAAGAATTTGGCTTGAGGTTTAGAAACAGGTTCGCTTGGGATTTAGAAACAGGTTGGTTTGGGCTTTAGAAACAGGTTGGCTTGGGATTTAGGCACAGGTTTACTGGGGTTTAAAAAGAGGTTGGCTGGGAGTTTAGGCACAGGTTTACTAGGGGTTTAGAAATAAGTTAGCTGAGGGTTTAGGAACAGGTTAGCTGGAACGTTTAGTAGATCCACATCCCCTTAAAACTTGTATTCGTAACAATTTCATACAAAACAATTCGGAACACTTTAGTAAGTCTGGGAATTGAACCAGGAACTACTCGCTAGTTCGACACTGGTTTAAGAACAAGTTGATGGGGAGTTTAGAAACAGGTCAGCTAAGACTTTGGAAACAGGTTGGCAAGGGGTTAAGAAATAGGATGGCTGGGGGTTTAGAAAAAGGTTAGCTAGAATGTTTAGATCCACATCCTTTTAAACTTGTATTCGTAACAATATCATACAAATCAATTTAGAACTCTTTGGTCGGTCTGGGTTTTTGAACCAGGAACCCGCTAGTTCGACACTGGTTTCATTAGACGAACTACAACTCTCTCCTCCTCATCCCCGCCTGAATATTCCATCCCTTTCTTCTGGCACTTATCTCGTTTCAAATTTTCTTTCCGACCAACCTACTTCCCCATTTATTTTTCCCTCTCTATTTATACGTGCACATCTCTCTTCCCCTCTCTCTTTCCCTTCTCTCCCTCTCTCTTCCCCTCTCTCTCTATTTATACGTACACACCGACCTCAGTAGCTTGATCGATAAGGCGGCGGACTTGTAACCTGGAGGTCGGTGGTTCCGGTCTCAGTGTAGATTTAGTAGAGCGAGTTTGAGTAGTTGTGACATCACGAATGTGATCAACACGAATATGATAACTTAAACTAACTAAACTTATTTATACGTACACATCCCTCTTCTCCTCTCTCTTTCCCTTCTCTCCCTATCTCTTCCCTTCTCTCTCTCTCTATTTATACGTACACATACCTATCCTCCTCTCTCTATCCCTCCTCTCCCTCTCTCTTCCCCTTCTACCCTTCTCTCAATTTCTCTATGCCCACATTGCCCACCCCTCTCTGTTTTCTATTTCTCTTTTTTTCTCTCTCTCAATCCTTCCTTCTCATATTTTCTTCTTATTTTTCCTTTTCTCTCCCTTATCTCTCTCTTTTTCTATTACTTCTCTTTTTCGTTCATCCTTTTCTCTTTTTCTCCCGCCATCTCTTAAAATACCTCTCTCTTTAATACATAATATATCTCCACCTCTGTCTCTCTACCTTTTTACAATATCTACCACTAATATATATTCCTATCTAATTCTCCCCTTTTTCATCTCTCTCTCCCTTCTTATCTCTATGTCTCTATTTATCTCTCACTCTCTTTTTCTCTTTCTCTCTCTCTCTGTCTCTCTTTCTATCTATCTATTTCTTCCACTCTTTTTCTATATTTCTTTCTCTCTATATCTCTCTCTTACATTCCTTTTCTCTATGTTTTCTCTCTCTAAATTCCGCTTATCTCCATCATCTCTCTCTCTCTCTCTCTTTAATTTTTCTCATTTTTATATTCCCGTCACTTGGCTATGTACAAAATAAATATGTATGCACTATAATACACACCTGAGGAGGTATGATCTAATATTCCATCCTACTCTATTTACCTCTCTTATTTACTCACTTTTTTCATATTATTTACAAACTTTTTGTTTTTTTCTTCTCCTAATGCTTCTTACAGAAACATCGCCTCAGTTTTCAAGGCTTCTTTTACGAAATTTGAAAGCCTGATCCATTTGTACATCTTCCCGGCGAATATAATATTTCACAAAATATTCATATTTATTTTCAAACTTTTCAGGCTTACTTCTGACGATGCAGATTTGGTAGGTGTTTTTACCTGCTTTTCTTTTTAAAGCTAATGAAAATATTTTCAGGAAAAAAATTCTTTCCTTTGAGTAAAAAGCAGGTGCGGCCGGTGCTAAGGAACTGCGGAACTGCAGCACCCCCAGACGAAAAAAGGAAAGAGAGAATTTTCTCAAGTCCCAGCTCGTACACAATGAAAATCATCACACATTTCTAGAATAATTAATGCACAATTATTATGATTGGCATGGTAAACAAACTCAAACTCTTTAGATAATAAAAGAGCGACTCTATATAAGTCACATTTTAGTCCGGTTTATGTAGCAGCACCCCAAAAAAATTTTCCACCGTCCGCGCCTGTTAAAAAGACGAGAAAATATTTTTCAATGAAACCGTTAATGATGTAAGAATGGCTTTTTCGACTGTAATGCTTGAGCCGTTTGAAGTTAATAAGGAACAGTTGTATGATCTGGTTCTACTTGAAAGTATTATATCTGGAAATACTTATGATTAGAGATGTAATTATATATAAATTCGGCATTATGTCTTTATATTTATTCAGAGTTGAAGTCTGGAAGACTTCACTAATTATAATTATAGCCAATGGAAGAAATATTCTATTTGTAAGAAGAAGTTGAGTTTTGTTAAATAAAGAAATATCTATACTTAGTTATTATCCTATTTAAAAAAATATATAACTTTTCTTTCGTGCTGAGGTCGGTATACCCACACAACACAACGCATTGCACCTACATATATTTGGGCTTTATACATAACAACTATCTCTATCAAATCAGTTTATATAGAACTATTTCTATATAATAACAAAAATCATCTAACTCAGTAGCATGATCGATAAGGCGAGCAGTATAATATATTATTGTTAAAAAAAAAAAAAAAAATAACAACAACAACAAAAACAACAATAAAAGTTAAGTGGCAGGGTTAAGTGGCAGAGAATGCCTAAGGCATTAACTTCGCCCCGGATTACAAAACAATTTTATTGTAATAAAAATTAATATTTCTTTTTGTACATATTTCTAAGTTTTTTTTTTTAAATTATTGTTATGTTTTTTGTTGATGATTGTTTTGTAAAAAAAATAAAGTGTAAAAAAAAAAAATTAAAAATACTATTACTACTTGTCCTACTCCGTAGTGGCTTGATCGATAAAGCGGTGGACTTGGTTCAAGTCCAAAGTTGAGCAAAACTTTAGTAAAGCTAGTTGAGTACTTGTGATATAACGATTGTGATTAACACAAATATGTACAAAATAATAATAATAACAACCAAAGGTAGTCACAGAATTTACTCACAAGAAATCTTCAGCCTCTGGGCCAGCAGGTCAGCAAGATCCTTGCAGAAACCATCGTATCGGTCGTTCCCTTCCCTCTCCTGATGGTCCTTCACCTCGAATAGATAGGGTTCCGCCTGTAAGATAAGAAGGACATCAGTTAATACTCAGCTGGGTTGGGTGGCAGAGAATGTCCCAGGCGTCGTATCGCTCGATACCTTCCCTCTCTTGATGGTCTTTAAAACCTCGAATAGATAGGGCTCCGCCTGTAAGATAAGAAGAAAATCAGTTAATACACAGCTGGGTTGGGTGGTAGAGAATGCCCCAGGCATCGTGTCGGTCGTTACCTTCCCTCTCCTGATGGTCCTTCACCTCAAATAGATAGGGCTCCGCCTGTAAGATAAGAAGGACATCAGTTAATACACAGCTGGGTTGGGTGGTAGAGAATGCCCCAGGCATCGTATCTCTCGTTACCTTCCCTCTCATGATAGTTTTTGACCTCGAATAGATAGGGTTCCGCCTGTAGCATAAGAAGGAAATCCGTTTTAAACACAGATGTAATCCAAGTTAAAAAAGTAAAACAGGTCTAGGAGGAAAAATTGAGGATAACTAGGAAAGGAGAAAGAAAATTAAAAGAACGATTTGGTAAAAATCTTCGTCCAGAATTGTTAACTTTATAGAGAGAGAGAAAGAGGGAGAGAGAGAGGGGAGAGAGAGAGAGAGAGAGAGAGAGGGGGAGAGAGAGAAAGTGAGGGAGTGACAAATTACAATACTTTTTATTTGTAACTAAGTATCTTACAGGTAATAGACAGTAAAAATAAAGAGAAAAAGAAACAGAGAAAGAGAGAGAGAGAGAGAGAGAGAGAGAGAGAGAGAGAGAGAGAGAGAGAGAGAGAGAGAAAGTGAGGGAGTGACAAATTACAATGCTTTTTATTTGTAACTATGTACCTTACAGGTAATAGACGGTAAAAATAAAGAGAGAAAGAGAAAGAGAGAGAGGGCGAGGGAGAGAGCGAGAGGAAGAGAGACAGAGAGAGAGGGGAGAGAGAGAGAGAGAGAGAGAGAGAGAGAGATAGAGAGCGAAGTAAAAAAAGAGGTAAAAGATGAGATAAAATTGAGGAGATGGGAGTTTTGGCATCTCCTCTAACTTTGTTTTTCTCCAGGAACATGACCGCCTGCTCGATATTACCTTTCAAACTTGCGGATAACATTCTGGCTATTCTCGCCACAAAGTAGCAGAGAGTGGAGGCTTGGAACTGGTGGAGGCTTCTGAAAATACACGGAGGAGCCTCCTCCCCGGAGGCAGCTGTTGCGGACGGAGTGAAGAAACCACCGGACATTTCAGTCGAACGTTTCGGGGAAGAGGAGATATTTCATTCTCTAGTTTCCACCATGAGGCTTATTGGAAATTGATTCTATTTTCAAATTGTGAGCGGTATAGAATAATTATTATTATTATAGTATGCTTTATTAGGAGGACAGAGTACAATGTTAATAGTATAAAATTAAGAAAAAACAAACAAATGACACAAAATAAATAACTAAAAAGAAATAGCACTAATGTCCTACCAAAAGGGCGGGGTTATTGCCTGAGGCAATCTCTTCCACCCAACCCTTATCATTTAATAATAATTCTACACCGCATACAATTTTAATATCATCATATTATGTTCGAATTTGAATCGTCACCCATCCAAGTCCTAGAAACACATGACGTTGCTTAGCAGTAGTGATCGGATGAGAATTACTGCATTCAACGTGCCATAGTTATTAAAGAAAAAATGATCAGGCCACAGTTCCAGAAACAGTATCCACCATCAAAATCCCGTCATTGTCACCCATCCAAGTCCTATCCTCACTGGACGTTGCTTCACTTCAGTGACTTAAGGAAAATGACATAAAGACAGATACGTAACTTATCATTACGTAACTTATCATGCAATATTATACATTAAGTGGGTCTCTCAGTGGTGTTTAATTGTTTCAAGCTAGTGTTGCCATTGTCCTGAGCAGTTAGTCAAAATGATGCGTTAATTAAGCTCCTAATTGAAATTATCTACATAAATTACTAGTACATTAAGGTGGTGTTTCAGAGTCGTCCATCATTAGAGCTTGAGTCTCGAAGGACTTTGTAAGCCGTCGTCGGTCTAAATAGAACCCTACTTAAATTATAATTATGTATATTGTATATGTCATACATAAGTATAAGTATAAGTAGTGCTTTATTTAGACTGTCAGCGCAAGACAGGTAGTCCCAGTATGCCAACAGTACATAACATCATACATGTTGATGATGTGATACATAAATACATAATATACAGGATGTCACATTATCTACCACCTAACCCTCAGAGTCTTATTATTATGTGGTCACAATCTCAAATTGATGAGGAAAAATTCATGCATTGGGTGGGATACGAACCAACGGATCCCTACGCTACCTGGATTACGAGACTAGGGCGTTAACCTCTTGACTACCAGTGAACGGTCTTAGTAAATCTTAATATATCTTAGTAAAGGATTTCCCACTGTGTTAAAAGACAAGTGTTGGATTTTATTTTTATTTTTATTCCAAGTTCTCGAAATATTTGCAAGTCTCGTTTATATTTTTTTATTTAGAAACTCTTTATTAGTAGAACATACGAGTATATACAGGCAAATAATGGTAAAAATTAAATATAAAAATTGACAATATTAATAATATTAACAAGAAAAAAAAAATAAACAAAATATATACACATGTCATAACTAAAGGGCGGGGTTATTACCTATGGCAATCTCTTCCACCCAACCCTTATAATGTGACATCCTGTATTTGTATACGCAAAAACCATAATTATCTTCTCCCCACTCGTCAAATTCCTACTTATCGGAACCATTACTTGAGACTTAACTCGTAGCCTGATGGTTCTGGGGAAAGCAATCGAATGCATTAGAGAAACATTAATAACTCCGAGCCAAAGAAGAGCTTGACCTTAATTTCAGCGGAAGAGAACTCAGCTTTCGATAGATTTCGATAGCACACTGCCGGTATTGTCTATTGCCATTGTTCGACTCGTCATTAACACGTAATTTACTTCCCATTTGTCAGGTATCTTGCCAAGTGGAGATGTTTCGTGTAATGGATTGTTTTTTTTTACGAGTTTCCCTGGAATCTCTGGACTGGAGAATTCCAGGGCTGGAAGAAAGACGGGGGAGTTTGACTGGTAGTCGAAAGAATGCAGGTTTGAATCCCGCCTGAGAAAAGAAATTTTCGGTTTGGATTTTTTTCGAAATTTTCAGTAGACTGGTGATTCGACTGGTAGTCGGTATAACGCTGTTTTGAATCCCGCCTGAGAAAAGAAATTTTTGGTTTGGATTTTTTCGAAATTTTCAGTAGACTGGTAGTCGGTAGAACGCGGGTTTGATACCCATCTTCCACATTTTTTAAGCAAAGATTTTTGTAAGCTTGTATTTTGTAAGAAAACTTTTGAAATTGCCAGGGCTTAGTAAAAGATAGAGATGCGTGTTGTTGGATCGCGGGTTTGATTCCCACCTTCCACATTGAAGTAGGTATAGCCTAACGACTTCGTACTAGGCACATTAGTTAAATTACAATTAAAATTACAAATACTCTATGTGGTAAAGGCGGCACTCTGTGAATAATAATACGTCTTGGGCTTACTGCTGGAATAATGGGACTTTAATAGTATAAATAAGGCATATTATTTTTATTATTATGTGAGTATAAATGCTCAGAGACGAAAGGGTCAATATTCTTAGCCTTTTTGGCGTGTTGGGTATGTGCTTTAATATTCGTGCTCTCTCATATTTATATGCCGTAGGAAGAGAGATCTCTCCTCTCTCCCTGGGGTGAATGGGTGAGCACCCTTTCAATTAAGTTGCTATCTCACTTTATTTAGTTGTAATAAATATTGTATTGTGAAGAAAAAAAAATACTTCCGATTTCTAATATTAGAAATTTATCGGAAGTAATAATAAAAGAGGCCCAGTTTTGACAATGACAATTTTTTTGTGCTTTTTTAATGTCTTTTTCAATGGATTCTAATCTATTTTTTCCTCTTTCACTTTTACAACTTATTCTATCATTGTTCTTGTAAGTGGAGCTGACAAAGTTGCATGGTTAGAACAATACAAAAAAAATATATGTATATATATTCTACATAATATATATATCTATACTGGCGGCCCAGGTCTCAAGAGTCCTCTATGCTAGCAGTTTAAACAAAGTCTCATTTATTGATAATTTTATTAAGATTGATAATATACATAAATTTACAAATACAAATAGAAGATGAGACACAAGATCATCATAATAGGGTGGCGTCATCGTGAACGATGGTAGCCA
The DNA here is from genome assembly GCA_024516035.1 of Bactericera cockerelli. NCBI lineage: Eukaryota > Metazoa > Arthropoda > Insecta > Hemiptera > Triozidae > Bactericera > Bactericera cockerelli. The sequence continues at coordinate 8,479,734 of CM044959.1, forward strand.
GAGAGTGGAGAAACGACTCAGCACTTCTACCACTGTCTTTACAAGGAGGCTCATAATTGACAAGGGCCCCCAGAACCAAGCCAATACTGGTCTACTCCCCGTTTATAGTCAGAGTCAGTTTATAAAACAATCAGTTAAAATGCATAGTTGAAAAGGAAAACTTGATATTTCTTGCCTGACTCCTGAAAACGTCCCTTTTATGAAGGAACATTCTTCATTATTTTGACATCATTATTACCGCTCAAGAACTAACCAAGATTGCGGTTAAGATGATAGATGTATCCATGTTAAGTGACTTACCCAGATGATGCATTATCTATCACTGGCAGTCGTATGGTACCAATAGAAAGGACTTACCAAGATGGCGCTTACAAGATTGTATCTTATAAGTGATATTATACATAGAACATTGCCAGCTTCCGTGGCATAACGGTTTTGACTACTGCCCGTAGTCCAGAGATCCTGAGTTCAATTCTCGGTTGGAGCAGACTTTTCGCACAGAAAATTCTGTATAAACAAGGTAATTTGTATTCTATTCCCTCCGAACATGTGAGGCTGGAAATTCCGGCCCTACCCAAGCTGGGTGAGGTTAATGTGGGTAGCTGGTACGATTCTCAGCGAATGGAGGGTAAAACCTTCGTCCTGTCTACCTCAAGTCAGGACGTTAAAACCAAATAGAATCAATGGACATGAAAGGAGCCTAGACATTGGATCTGGGCGTCCATATAATCCTCTCACCATCGTGATTTAGGTATCAATACCTATCTTACGGACACGGAACTAATATTATTATTATAATAATATCGCCTTATAATATGAATAATTTATTGTTATTGTTAAAAAAAAAAACTTATGTGTTGCTTTGATGAAGCCCATGTAATGTACTTAATTACCTTTATAAATAAACTAGCGGGTTACACCCGCCGCTTCGCCAGCCCATCAAACACACACAACGCACACACACACACACCCACCCACACACACCCACACACCCACACACACACACACACACACACACACACCATACACACACACACACACACACACACCACACACACACCACACCACACCACACACCACACACACACCACACACACACCACACACACACACCACACACACACACACACACACACACACCACACACCACACCAACACCACACACACACACCACCACACACACACACACACACACACACACACACACACACACACACACACACACACACACACACCACACACACACACACACACACACACACACCACACACACACACACACCACACACCACACCACACCACACCACACCACACACACACACACACACACACACACACACACACACACACACACACACACCACACACACACACACACACACACACAAAATGTCATTTAGGTTTGAAAAAGAACCTGAATATTTTTTGTCGCCCATCTCTTTTCTGGTCTTCCCCGGCGTAGCTCAAGAATGGCTCATCAGAATTTCGCGATCAATATTTCAAATGAAAGCTTAAACCCTTGCCTAAAACTTTCTCGCTCTGAGTTGATAGGTCGTCACTTCAAATTTCGAGTAAAAATGTCATTTAGGTCAAAAAACGTGAATATTTTACATGTTACCCATCCATTTTTTTACCTTACCTGGCGTAGCTCAAGAACGGCTCATCAGAAATTCGCGATCGATATGTCAATTGAAAGCTCAAACCCTTGCCTAAAACTTTCTCGCTTTAAGTTTATAGGTCGTCGCGACAAATTTCGGGAAAAAATGTCATTCATGTCAAAAAACGTGAATTTTTTTTGCGTCACCCATCCATTTTTATCCTTACTCATTGTAGCTTAACCTCAGGGAAATATAATCTAGCCTAGAAGAATTTTCTGATCCTAAGGGACCTATGTGCAAAATTTCAGGTTTCTCGGTCAAACGGTGTGGATTTGTATAAAGAACATACATACACACATACATACATACACACATACAGACAGCTTTCTTTTATAGATATAGATAAAGTGAATATCTTGATAATACTCTTCAGTGGAAGGTAACCACCAGGCGAGGTTAATGCTCCAAGCATTTTCTACCACCTAACCTTCAGAGGTCTTATTATCATGTGGTCAGAAACTCAAATGAATGAAGAAAAATTCATGCACTGGGTGGGATTTGAACCAACGAACGCAACGGATCCCTACGCTACCTGAATTACCAGACTGGTTATTTTCTAACCACTTGACTACCAATGCACGGTTTAGATAAATAATAAAAATTGCAGTTTTTGAAATTCATGTTGAACTTTTCGCTGGCTGAAAGTACATGAAATGCATGGGAACTATGTTTTCCGTTACCTTACACTCTGCCGCGCTGTCTCTTTCTTTGTATTGAAGAGAATGCCAAAGGCATTATCACCACCCTTGATCAAACTTTGTTTATATATAATTAATTATACCTTTTGACTGCACCTGTATATAAAAAAAATTGTAAATAAAGATTGATCTTAATTGTTGAATTGTTGAATATAGGCAATCTTCACACCTCGGCCGAGGATTTGATATTTCAAATTATGTTGGTAGAGCAAGTGGGTGAGGGAAATTCAATTGAAAAGCGCGACGGTTTTTTGGTTTTGGATAAAAAATGAAAGTTACAGATTCACTTCAACACGTCAGATAGAGAAGGTAAGTACAACGTACCGATAAGAGATTAGATTTATCACTGCTGAGCTCTTGGTTTTCTTTGGTTTGGTATAACGGGAACTCAGCTGATTATGTCATGATCATATGATGTAACTTTCACGAGGGGTTTTCGATGGCGCGTTCGTATTGCGCGGGCGTTTGAATTTAAAGGAATAGAATAAGGAAAAGGCACAACACATAACTTAGTCGATCCCTAACAAATTATAAACCAATCACTGAGATCATATAACATAGAGGGAACCTTACCTATCTCGAGTTGAACAAATTTATGCGTCCTACTTTGAACAGCTGATGGTCCCTCTTTCAACAAAACCCGGCTTCTGATTGGTTCAATTTATTTGAATTTTTTGTTTACCTCATGCAGTGGCGGGTATCTAAACATCCTTAATTTTCACGTCAGATACCAAATCTTATATTACTATATAATAAGTAGAGAAAATAAGGAAAGTAAAAGTAGAAGAAAAGAAAAAATTAACTGATAGGTAAGTATGAATAAAGGAAAAATATTATTTTAGAAGAATTCGGTAGTTTAGGTACCCACTCTTTCACGAGAGAAAAATTACTACAACTCCGGCACTGATTTTGAAATCAGCTGATGGTCCCTCTTGGACGCAAATCTTGATACATTGGGTTCCCTCTATGTTATATGATCTCAGTGAAACCAATACACTGAAGGGACTTACCAATATGGCGGTGACGAGGTAAGTCTTGTTATCATAAACTCCATAGATCTTCTGCCTCTGGTACCTCACACTGGCGTCTGGGATGAAGCCGTTGATATCGCTCCACTCTGCAACCTGGGGACACGGATTTAAAATTATAGAGATAAATTAAACACTGTTACAGAAATACAAGTAGACGGTTTATTGTTGATAAATCATAGAACAAAGGCCTCATCGAGCCCTTGGTTGACAGGAATTAATGTGCCAAGTATGGCCGCCGCATTGCCTCTTTGGACGGCCATAGCAAGTCTCTGTAAATTAAATGAACAGTTAGATATATGTATAATCTGGTATATATTATTTTATTTTAATACATACAATTTACAAAATGCAAAAAAAATCCTCCATGCTAGAGGAATAGGGTATTGTGTCCAATACACAGGCGGCATTGCTTTTCTGAATTGCAATCAAGATTCTTTGTCGTAAAAACTCAGTATCTACTTCTTTTGTCGCCTGATACAGATGTGAGGACGTTCCTGAGGTGTTGGATGAAATATTTAGCTTCCTCACACCAGGGACCCATTGTTTCTACCGCAAATGGGACAAACAGGTGGTTGTCTGTCATATTTCTGTTTCATTTAACAGTTGTAATTGAAGGCCTTGCTGAAAAAACGAGCTATCTGCAATTTTTTCAAAAATCGCTTTTTTCACGGTTTTGGGGCCACAAAAATATGCTGCTTCATTGGTGAAGAGCCGCTGGCTCTCCGATAGTTATAAGTGTACAAAAACGGACCATATGACAGATAGCTTGACAACGTCGCGTCGTCGGGTTGAATAATCAACTATTAATTTTCATTTTTCGACCAATCAAGACGACCATCGAGTTGTTGCGTTGATTGAGAGAAAAAAACTAAAAAAAATTCTGTCAATGGCAATCTCTTCCACCCAACCCTTATCCAAGGTGAGAATACCTTGACCATGGCACTGTTGACTGTCATCTCCACCACATGCAGGGAGTAATTCATCCTCTTGGAGTCGTTGTTGAACTGAATGTCCCCAGTCAGACCCTCGATCTCAACCTGCAACACAAGAGATTGAAGCAAATGAAAGGCGATATTAAAAAAACGTAAAAAAATAAATATTAAAAACAAATTAAAGGCGATATTAAAAAAAAAAACGTAAAAAAAAATTAAAGGCGATATTAAAAAAACGTAAAAAAAAAAAAAAATATTAAAAAAATTGATCATATATTTTGTGTTAATCACTTTCATGATAACACAAAAAATTCGAGGAAATATCATTAAAAAATTCAAAAAAATCGAACATTTGTTGAAACAAATTAAAGGCGATATTCAAAAAACGTAAAAAAACACTGCCAATTATGGACACAATACTTCCTCGTGATTGCTTCACATTGTAAACACGTGCCAATTTTGAGATTTTATAGAAAATTACTTGTATCTCCAAAACGGCTCAACCGATTTTATTCAAATTTGTTTTATATGGTAGAATATTGTTTTTTCTACAATCTGTATTCCACAAAAAATTTTGTATCGGCAAGTCGTGGTCCTTATTTTTTTACTTTTTTGTCCAAAATTTCGGATTTTCTTAAATATCAGAGTCAAATTATAATTAATTTGAAAATAAATATAAATAACCTATGTAAAACAATGATATGCATATTCCTACAAAATTTCATCGAAATCGGGTTTTTCGTTCACGAGATATAAGCGTTTAAGTAAAAAGTTAGTGGTCAGGCGCATGGTCTCTTTCACCCAGAACCGCTGGTATGAATTCGATGAATTTAAAATGGGACCATCTACAGAATGTCTCCTAGATGTATGCAAAATTTCATCAAAATCGGTCGAGTAGTTTCCGAGATTTGCGCGTTACAAGGAATCGTTTTAACAGACAGACAGACAGACAGACCGACAGACCGACAGACCGACAGACCGACAGACGGACACAAAACCAAATTTACTCAGTATGTTATGAAACGTCCAGAAATATGAAAAAAATTGAAATCGGAGCAAAAAAATATTTTTTTTTACAAAAACGAACACAATACTTCCGATTTCTAATATTAGAAATTTCTCGGAAGTAAAATAATATTAAAAAAGTTGATCAAATTTGAGTTAATCACTTTCATGATAACATAAAAATTCAAGGAAATATCATTAAAAAATTTCAAAAAAATCGAACATTTTGGTATATTTTTCTACCTTTCAAAGCTTTTTCGAGATAAAAATCGAACTATTTGTGTTAATCACTTTCGTGTTAACAAAAAAAATACAAGGAAATATCATTAAAAAATGCAATAAAATCGAACATTTGGTATACTTTCGAGATAAAAATCGAACTATTTGTGTTAATCACTTTCGTGATATCACAATTACTCAAACTAGCTTTACTAAATCAACGCTGACAGCTGGACTTGAACCACCGACCTCCAGGTTACAAGTCCGCCGCCTTATCGATGAAGCTACTGAGGTCTTGAAATTTTTTTTTTTTTACCGTTGACTCTTCGCCTTGTTGAAGGGCCGTAAATTTGGAAAATATAAAACATCTACATACATTAGGTACAAAATTTAACTTAATTTAATTTATTTATTAAAGTGTATACAACAAAACAGTTGGAATTCAACCTATAACATTGTGGCACACACTATAGAGAACAATTTATGTGTATGAAAAAACATAGCTTGGAGTAATTATGGTAACATGAAGTAGGTACATAATAAAATCTAGGAGACAGAGAGCATGTGTTTATTGTATTAGTATAAGACTGAGTGTAAGACTGAGAGTACTCCAAGTCAGGATATTTGTTACAAAGACTCAGAAGTCTATCCATAGGAACTAAGTTAGAAGGGTTTGAAACAAAGAGAAGATGGTGTCGAGCAGACCTTCTGGGCACATGATAATAATAATATTAATAATACTACTAAGGACGGGTTACAGGCTAGTAGTCTTTACAAACGTAGCTTCAGTAACATAATGGTCGGAGACAACATTCCTTATAATTTATGCTGGTAGGTGTAAGGACAGTGAAGAAAAACCAGGGGGTAGAAACTACCCCGAACGGCCATGCCTCGTCTTAAAGAAGCGGATTTTCTTCCTCGTAGCAAAGGACGGGTTACCAGCTAGTAGTCTATACAAACGTAGCTTCAGTAACACAATGGCCGGAGACAGCATTCCTTATAATTTATACTGGTAGGTGCAGGGGCATTGAGGTAGGACGGCAATGCCTCGGATTGACGAAGAGAATTTTCTTCCTCGTAGCACAGGACGGGTTACCAGCTAGTAGTCTATACAAACGAAGCTTCAGTAACACAATGGCCGGAGACAACATTCCTTATAATTTATGCTGGTAGATGCAGGGACATTGAGGTAGGAAGGCCATGCCTCGGCTTGACGAAGCGAATTTCCTTCCTCGTAGCAAAGGACGAGTTACCAGCTAGTAGTCTATACACATGTAGCTTCAGTAACACAATGGCCGGAGACAACATTCCTTATAATTTATGCTGGTAGGTGGAGGGACAGTGAGGCAGGACCAGGGAGTAGAAACTACTCAGAACTGCCATGCCTCGGCTTAACGAAGCGGATTTCCTTCCTCGTAGCAAAGGACGGGTTACCAGCTAGTAGTCTATACAAACGTAGCTTTAGTAACACAATAGCCAGAGACAACATTCCTTATAATTTATGCTGGGAGGTGCAGGGGCATTGAGGTAGGACCAGCGGGTAGGTAGTTAGGTGCAGTAATTACGTGTGCTAAAGAGGTAATAGTCCAGGAAACTTAGATAATTTCATGCACGGACGCTTAGAATATCTCAAAGGGTTGTAATTTTTCACCAGAAGGACTACTACCCCCTTCCCCTATTATCTCTCTAAAGTCCCATACAATTTAAAGACAAAATATTTATGATTATAAAGTACAAATTACAATACAATACTCAGTTTCTCCTACAAATCTGAGGCTAAAGATTTATTGGTGTTTAATAAAAAAATAAATAGGTTTATCTATAATAGGTATACAAAACATTGTTTGAAATATCTATCAAAAATAATAAAATGTGTAAATGTAAAACTTTAAAATTCTTAACAAAATAAATGGTTGCTCTATTGTCTCTTGAATACTTCTCGAAATATTTTGAAAACCCTATGAAATGTAGTTTTTGTCGCGACGTCGTAATATTTAAGTGGGTATAACAATAATGCTTTAAACTAAAAATTCCCCAGCTTAGTTTTTTCCAAGTGAAAAGCTAATTTTCCTGGGCTAGTAATGATAACACATGTAAGGGATTCAGGCTAGATAAATAGGGTAATGTACAACAGAAGAAGCTCTATGCCTAAGTACTATCTCTTTTTCTCTCACTCTTTCTCTTTCTCTCTCTGTCTCTCTCTCTCTGTGTCTCTCTCTTTCTCTCTCTCCCTTTCTCTCTCTTTCTCTCTCTCTCTCTTTCTCAAGGATCATAATACCTTTTATATTTATCTCTCAGTACATAGTATTATATACCTATCCTATCTGTGTGTGCCCCATCCTCTCTCTCTCTCATCCTTGTTGTGTCTTTCAATGCTAATCTAATCGTACTCTCTCTCTCTCTCTCTTGCTCAAAGGCCTTATTATAAAATATGTATCTCTCCCCCTCTCTCTTTCCCTAACTCTCTCTTTATTTCCTACTGTGTATACTGTATAATCTGTACATATTTCAATGTTAATAGCATCTCCCTCTTTCACCAGCTTGTGATGGATAGACAGAACGTGAGGATGAGGACAGTTCACTTGGCAACACTGGTGAAACAACTTATACTTAACGGACTGTAGCGCATTAAAAACGATTCAGTAGGAGTTAATGGGGTCTAGCTTGTGATTGAATGAGGCTTGGCAATACTGATGTCACAACTTGAATTTGAATTATTAGGGTTCAGGTTGTGATTGAATAAGAGTGAGGACACTTGACAATACTGCTGTCACAACTTATACTCAACGGACTATAGCGTATTAAGAATAATTTATCAGAAGTGAATGGTATTCAGTATTCAGGTTGTGATTGAAATGAGCGTGAAAGCATGTTGCTTGGCAACACTGTTGTCACAACTTATACGCAACGGACTATAGCGGATTAAAAGCGATTAAGCAGATCACGAACGATTGAGTAGTAGTGAATATAAGAACTAGCTTGTGATTGAATGATCGTTAAGACCGTTAGTTGGCAACACTGCTCTTAAAACTTATGGTCGTATTTAAAGAACGATTGAGAAAAAGTGAATGCCTTCTACCTTGTGATTGAATGAGCCTCACCCCCAAGATATCTGGCCTCATGAAAAAGAAACTTGGCAACACTGCTCTCACAACTTATACTGAGCAGACTATAGCAACTAAAGAACGCTATAGTCCGTTGGAATCACGAGCGATTGAGTAGGAGTGAATAGGAACTCGCTTGCGATTAACAGAGCGTGAGGAGAGCTGACTTGGGAACACTGCTATTACATCATATACTCATCTGACTTTAGTATTTTAAGAACGATTGAGAAAAAAATGACTGCCATCTACCTTGCTGCCAACGGCATTGCTCACTGAATAACATGATGGCATTAATTTCTAGGTATACAAGTGATTACGTTGAGATATAAAAAGGTTGTTAAAAAAAAAAAGACAACACTGCTGCACCAACTTATACTGAACAGACTATAGCAGCTAAAGAACTCTATAGTCCGTTGCAATCACGAGCGATTGAGTAAAAGTGAATGGGACAAATGGGAGCGATTGAGTAGGAGGGAATAGGAAATAGGGAATTAGGAACTAGCTTGTGATTGACAGAGCATGAGGACAGGCGGCTTTCCATGCGAGAACCTGCCTGAATTAATCAGCCTGCAAACCTTACCACCTGTACAGGGTGGTCTGATAGCCTTTATACAGGGTGACATTGGGTGTATGTGTAAAGCAAAACGATTTCTGTCAGAGAAAAAACGAATGTTTTTTTTATGGAAGGCAGGAAAAAATCTTTCAAAGACACCCAGATCCTGGGGTGTGGGATTTCCACCCACTAAAAACCCACCTTCTCTAAAAGCTAACCGCACTTGGAACCGAAAAATATCATACAAAGTTGCTGTTAGCAATTTTGCTGATTGCTATATTCACAGCATACCAATCAGTACAATACCAATTTGCGTAAAAATTCTTCTCACATCAGAATAGGATTTTCCTCTTGTTTAGCAATTTCGGCTATAAAGTTTTTTTGTCTCAGTTCTCCTCTTCCTTTTGGTCTACATTCTAATATTCTAATATCTACTATGTGTGTAGGTATTCTATTCTAATATATGTTTCAGAAGGGCATCAAGCTGTAAAATATAGAAGTAGGCTAGACCCAAACAACCTCAATCATAAGAAAGAGGTTGAGTAATGTCGACCCCAATAATTATGTTTGGGAAAAGACAAATTGAAAGAAGATAGCTGGCCGATATAAAACGATTCGAATATTTATGAACATGGATTCATTTTTTTGACCAATCAGTTAATTTCAAAACGAATAAAAAATGGTTTTTAAAATGTAGACACATTAAATTTTTAGCAAATTTCAGTTTCAAAATTATCGTAACTATTCCAGAATAGACTTCAGCGACACGGCAACCAATGGAAAACTTGCAATGCTACATGCAAGGATATTGATCACAGGTGAAAGTTGGATCATCAGTGAGTCAGTGAGTAAGGAGAGGGGAAGTTCAACATCACCGTCAGGTATTTATGTATTGTCACTTTTCAAAACTGAGGGTTTTGAACTTTCGACTACAAAAGCTGATGAATACTTACCAAGTAAATAACTCTTTTCTTTTAATTTGGGTTAAACATGGCTTTGACCAGCATGGTCAATGGTCATATCACGACGGGGAATTTACCCTCCGTTCGCTGGAAACTCACAAACGAACTACTCAAATTAACCTCACCCAGTCTGAGTGGGGCCGGGACTAACCACGTTGCGTTGGTTCGAATTTTAATAGTCACCGATCGAAGTCCTAACTTCGCTGGACGTTGGTTAACTTCAGCGACAGAACGAAAAATTGTGGTACTCAACGTGCCAACGACGCTGGCTAAAAATCCAACATTGGTTTTTCACTTTTGTGGATCTACGCTAACACCGTTATTATTATTATCTGATCTGGTTGCAGGGTTTTCAGTGAAACCCTAACAATTCACCCCTAATTGTGACCAGTTGATTCTATTTGGTTTTAACGTCCAGACTGATATAGATAGTCAGGACAGGGGTTTTATCCTTCATTCGCTGGGAATCGTACCAGCTACCCACATTAACCTCACCCAGCCTGGTTGGAGCAGAATTTTCTTCGAAAAGTCTGCTCCAACCGGGGATTGAACTCGGGATCTCTGGACTACGGGCAGTAGGCACAACCATTACGCCACGGAGGCTGGCTAACCCCGGTGGCCGAGCTCTTTTTTAATTTGGGTTTCACGTCGCTTTCGACAGCATGGTCATATCACTGGCCGAGCTTTCCTGCATAGATTAACACATCCTCTACTAGTGCTTTTTCAACTGACATTTCCGCTTTTGTACACAAAATGAGGACTGCTCTTGTGGCTTATATTAATCTCTTAAATAAGAGCCTACAGTATTATATCCTGTTTTATGGCTACGAAATAAAAAAGGCTGCGAAATACTCATCTTAAAAATAAAAAAAAATAAAAAAAAATGTATCAAAACAATACTTATATGTACAATTGTACAAATTGTACAGCATATTGGTTATTCTGGCAAACGCTTGTTTCAACATAAAGAGTGGATTTGAATATGTGAAATCAGAGAAGTATGAATGCAATTTATTTTTAATCAGCGGAATAGAATATACAAATATTAATATGTTCGAATTCGGTGAATTGACTACTTCAAACATCACAGTAGGGAGTGGCATACCGCCCCTTTTGGATAGCCCTAACTTATAAATAAAAGCAAAAGCGTAATAGGAACACATCTTATCGTACACATTACAAAAAGAATACTTATGATATATCATAAATTTATAAATGTACATTAATTATTTGAGGAGCAAGGTCTCTGATAGTTAAGTCTCCTTTGTAAATACATAAATAAAACCGACCTCAGGAGCTTGATCAATAACTTGTAAACTGGAGGTACGGGGTTCGAGTCCAAAGTTCGGTAAGAAATTAGCAGTGTGAGTTCTAGTAATTGTGAAGTCACGACAAGTGACTAACACAAATTTAATGTGACAATTTTTAAAAACATATCAGTAATAATGAAAATGCTTTTCCAAAAATCATTTTTTTTTTTTTTTTTAAACTGTTGATTTTTTCTCATGTAGGTTTTTACATTTCAATATCACTAACTTGTGGAACCAAGGCCGTCCCCATTGAGAAGTAAGAATGAGACATGTCCTTGATAAGGTAAGTGAATTTACATTATTCTGTACATGTACATTTTTCAAACTCTAATTTAAATTTCTTTTGAATATGCAAATAAATAAATAGGCACACGAAAATAGAGCTAGTAATGGGTTATTTCATTTTCATCTCTACATCTTCGGATGTCCCAGTACGTACTCTATCAATATTAGGTATAGACCAATGCAATTAGGATTATCAGGATGACTGTCTATAAATGCTTTAATGCCATCATTATAAAAAAATATCAGCATTTTTTACTTCTTCTACTTCTCTTTCTTCCTTAAATTCGACATCAGCACTTGTCTGCTTTTAGGTCTAGACATGCAACATTAGATGCAATAGTTGCAACGAATCTATACTGTCTCGCCGAGATCATTTTGTAGCCCCTTTTACAATGACCTGTGCTACCAGCAGATTACAAGTTATGAATTTTTCTTGAGCTTTTATCACCTGATTTCTTTTCTTTTATTTCAGAATCATAATCCACACTTATGATTCTCATCCACGCAAGTAAAATAACAAGAAACTCTCATTTCAAGAACATGGACCATTATTTGAATTTTTGAAAAATGTATTAAGATCTGGAATCCTAAGTACAGCGATCTGATCTTAGTGAATACCAACTGTGCAGTTAGCAGCTACGAAATATTTAAAATAATTTAACTTAAAAAGTCACCATAAATTAATTTCTTTGCATATAAATTAGTTCATAATTTTACAAGAAAATGTAAGTACACATCTATGCTATCATTCATATTGGTCAAACATTTTACGGCAGAGGGAATAACTTGTTCCCTAGGTAGCACTTAAATACAATACAGTGAAAAGGTATCAAGTTTCTGAACACTTAAATACGTCTAATACAGTGAAAGACAGCCTAAGTTATTTTATTATATAAGTAGTAGGTACTGCCAAATAATGCTGGTGTATTAAAAAAATTAAACCAATATGGAAGGAGTGATAAGTTATGACCTGTTAATTTTACATGTTGGCTTTAGTGTTGTTACAAGTTGTTTAGTGGCGTACTAGTAAAAAGGGTTCTGTGAGAAGAAAAATCTATCCCTGATTACTTTTTATTTTGATGTGGTGGTGGCAGGCTCACATTTTTTGTGCTCGAATCCTGTCTTATAAGGACTGATATGGAGTACCTACTATTTATTGATAGCTGATAACATTTCATTAAAACAGGAATTTGTTGAAACATCAGATGGTACTCTTTCAATCGATCTAATCTTGCTATAACTGTACTGAATTATTGAAGTATTAATTCCATTTTTGTGTTCTCTATGTTTCAGATAAAATCAGGAAGTCAAATCCACAAGCTCAAAATTCTACGTCGCACCACAAATCAAGAAGTCACATTCAAATTCTACAGATCAAGTTCCAAATTTTTCGTCCATACCAAATTACTTGTCCATACCAAATTCTTCGTTAATTATCAAACTCTTCGTCCATTACAAATTCTTCGTCCATATCAAATTCTTCGTACATTATCAAATTCTTCGTCCATACCAAATTCTTCAGTTACAAATTCTTCGTCCAATATCAAATTCTTCGTACATTATCAAATTCTTCGTCCATTACAAATTCTTCGTCCATACCAAATTCTTCGTCCAATATCAAATTCTTCGTACATTATCAAATTCTTCGTCCATTACAAATTCTTCCTCCAATATCAAATTCTTCCTACATTATCAAATTCTTCGTCCATACCAAATCCTTCAGTTTCAAATTCTTCGCCAATATCAAATTCTTCGTCCAATATCAAATTCTTCGTCCATACCAAATTCTCCAGTTACAAATTCTTCGCCAATATCAAATTCTTCGTACATTATCAAATTCTTCGTCCATACCAAATTCTTCAGTTACAAATTCTTCGTCCATATCAAATTCTTCGCCAATATCAAATTCTTCGTCCAATATCAAATTCTTCCTACATTATCAAATTCTTCGTCCATACAAAATTCTCCAGTTACAAATTCTTCGCCAATATCAAATTCTTCGTACATTATCAAATTCTTCTTCCATACCAAATTCTTCAGTTACAAATTCTTCGTCCATATCAAATTCTTCGCCAATATCAAATTCTTCGTACATTATCAAATTCTTCGTAAATACCAAATTCTCCAGTTACAAAATCTTTGCCAATATCAAATTCTTCGTACATTATCAAATTCTTCGTCCATACCAAATTCTTCAGTTACAATTTCTTCGTATATTATCAAATTCTTCGTCCATACCAAATTCTTCGTTCAATACCAAATTATTCGTCCATTACAAATTCTTCGTTCAATACCAAATTATTCGTCCAATACCAAATTCTTCGTCCATATCAAATTCTTTGTCCGATACAAATTCTTTGTCCGATACAAATTCTTCGTTCAATACCAAATTCTTCAGTTACAAATTCTTCGTCCAATATCAAATTCTTCGTCCATACCAAATTATTTACTTACAAATTCTTTCGCACAATATCAAATTCTTCGTCCATTACAAATTCTTCGTCCATACCAAATTCTTCGTTCAATACCAAATTATTCGTCCAATACCAAATTCTTCATCCAATACCAAAATTCTTCATTTACCAATTCTTCGTCTAATATCAAATTCTTCGTTCATTATCAAAATCTTCTTCCATACCAAATTCTTCGTCCATACCAAATTCTTCATTTACAAATTCTTCGTCTAATATCAAATTCTTCGTTCACTATCAAAATCTTCTTCCATACCAAATTCTTCAGTTACAAATTTTTAGTCCATACCAAATTATTCAGTTAAAAATTCTTCGTCTACACCAAATTCTTCGTCCATTACAAAATCTTCGTTCATTACAAAATCTTCGTCCAATTTCAAATTCTTCGTACATTATCCAAAGTCTTCAGTTACAAATTCTTCGTCCATTATCAAATTCTTCGTTCGTTATCAAAATTTTCGTTCAATACCAAATTCTTCGTCCGTACAAAATTCTCCACTTACAAATTCTTCGTCTTTCAAAATTGTCCGTTCCAGTACCAATCAAATGTCATACAAGTTCAAAATTCTACAGATCAAGTTCAAAATTCTACGTTCGCCCACATCAAGAAGTCACATAAGTTCAAAATTCTACAGATCAAGTTCAAAATTCTACGTTCGCTCACATCAAGAAGTCATCAAAGTTCAAAATTCTACGTTCCAGCACACAGATCAAAATTAAAGGTAAGAAAACTAGTGTATTTTCTTATGGTGACTTTTTAAACTTTTGTCAAGTTCGATATGTTGATAATAAATAATTAGCGGCATAATATCAGATCGTTGTGTTTAGGATTTCTTTGCTAAGAATTTCATTTTTCAAAATTGTAAAAATGTATGCACAATTCTAAAAACTTATAATAAATTAATCAAACTATATTTTTTGATGAGTTTTTATTTTAAACATCTTTCTGTATGTCTCATGATTTACATACCTTAAAATTTCTGAAGTTTTTTACTGTCCTCAAGTGTTTTAGAGCC
The DNA here is from genome assembly GCA_024516035.1 of Bactericera cockerelli. Lineage (NCBI taxonomy): Eukaryota > Metazoa > Arthropoda > Insecta > Hemiptera > Triozidae > Bactericera > Bactericera cockerelli. The sequence continues at coordinate 8,494,975 of CM044959.1, forward strand.
ATGAAAAAATAATGTTGATGCTATGGTTACGTATGGAGTCCATACTAAAGTAGGTACGAAATCCGTTCAGTAGTTTCTGAGATATGCGAGTTACAAGGAATGTATTTAACAGACAGACAGATACAAAACCAAAGTTTTGTGGCGACCGACAAACAGACACAAAATCAAAGTTTTTTTACTCTAGCGGTACAATAGTCATCGAAAAAAAGAATGCATATCTTATGCATATTTTAATTCCTTTCAGAGGAAACCAGCCGTTTCTCCATACTAAAGTTGCTGGCGACCGACAAACAGACACAAAACCAAAGTATTTTTACTCTGCCGGTACAATGGTCATCGAAAAAAAATCTTATGCATATTTTATTTCCTTTCAGAAACAGGAACCAGCCGTTTCGGTACACCTTGTTAATTACGGGCGGGGGGGTAGGGGGCTAAGGGGGAGGAGGGGGGAAAGGGGGCGGGGCACGAGGCCAGAGTGCTTTTACACAAACGGTAAGCCCTTTCGAAAATCCCGGTTCTCCCTAATCGCTTAATCCGCTTACGTCGGGAACTTTTGTTTTTTTCGCTCTCTCTCCCCCATATACGTGTTTGTGTGTCTGCCTTGTTAGTGTGAATGCCGTGAAATTATTCAGGGGGCGAATATTATTGGGATTATCGAAATGCTTATTGATGTTGACTTTCTGGCGAAACCGTTCGAGTGAGGCCAGGTAAGCGTTCGACAGCATTTGCCGGCGGTATTTTAGAGACTTTTACGTTTTAGACTCCGAATAGGGTGCGATAGTTTTAAATAATGGACGCAGCACATGGGAATTTCTTTTAGAAAAGACCCCCGGAAATAGAATAGTTATCATATTTGTGTTAGTCACTTTTGATATCATAACTACTCAAACTAGCTTTACTAAATCTACGCTGAAACCGGGACTTGGACCACCGACCTCCAGGTCACAAGTCCTTATCGATTAAGCTACTGAGGTCTGTGATTTTATAGGGATAGTATGTGCAATACGGTGGACAGTGTACAACGTGCCTACCAGTCGCGACCGGTGCTAAGGAGCTGCGGAACTGCAGTACCTCCAATCAAAAAAAGAAAAAGAGAGGATTTTCTCAAGTCCTAGCTCGAACACAATGAAAATTATCCCACATTTCTAGAATAATGAATGCATAATAAAATAATAATAATTATTATTTTATGATTGGCATGGCAAAAAAATTCTTTAGATACGGAAAGAGAGACTCTGTTGACCCAGCACTTAAATGGGAATTACTGCGTGTCAATTCTCGCCCATCAGAGGGGAGGCACACTACGGGATGGGCAGGCTACAACAGAGAACACTAGCATCTACATTAGCTCCTGTTTTATGGCTACGAAATAAAAAAGGCTGTGAAACACTCATCTTTAAAAAAAAAAAAATATATATATAAAAAAATGTAATTTTAGTCCGGTTTGTGTGGCAGCACCCCCAAAACATTTTCCCATCGGTCGTGCCTGGACTATGATAAGAACAAGTTCTAATTTTCTGGTTGACATCATAAACCGTTAGATGGGGCAAAGGCAAAGAAGAACCAAGACAAAACAAAGGAATGTCTACTCGAGAGACGGAATTCATGTAAAGTTTAGAGGAAAATTTGAAAATGAAATAAAAGTTAGATTGATCCATTTGAAATTCTGAAGTTGACCTTGAAATAACCTTGATGTACAATTGTACAACCTTGGCAGATTTGTGAAGGGGTCATTAGATGTTCCCCAAAAAGTTTGGAAAACCACCAAAAACACGTGATTCTTATCTGAATTAGTTTTCGAGATATTTGAATGTCTCGTTTAAAATGGGACACCCTGTAAAACTATGCATACGTATTGAAATATGTTCTATTAAATTAATATTGAGTTAGAAAAATCATTTATTTACACTTTATTTATTATTATTTATTTTTTTATTTAAAAATATCACCTATTTTTATCAGTAGTATGGCAATGAAAGAGTACCTAACCTGGTTGATTAGAAGATTGTACTGTCGCAAATGCATAAATTATTCTAAAAAGTTGCAAGTTCGTTTTTTATTTTACGTTCTTTTTCGACGAAGATTGTCATACAGTAGCTTCGAGATGTGGTTGCAAATTCAATTTGTCTATTTACCTCAGGGATATTTCGCATTTTATGGAGACGAGGGTAGAAAAAAAGCTAAAATTTTGCAACTTGGGAAAGTTAATAAGTTTTAAATTAGTGTCCCTGTTGAGGAGAAAACAGTGGGGGGAGGGAGAGAGAGAGGGAGGGAGAGAGATAGGGAGGGAGAGAAAGAGAGAGAGGGATATAGAGAGAGATAGAGAGATAAAGAGAGAAGGATAGAGAGAGAGAGAGATAAGGAGGGAGGGAGAGAGAGGAATATAGAGAGAGAGATAGGGAGGTAGGGAAGGAGAGAGAGAGAGAGAGAGAGAGAGAGGAAGAGAGATACAGGGAGACAAAGGGAGGGAAGAATAAGATATTACAAAAAAAGATAAATTATTATTATTGTTTTTATTATGAAACACTTTATTAGATCTAAGAAACTTTATTAGATTTAAGAGATTGTACAATACCAATAATAAATTATTATAACAATTAAAACTATGCTTTTGGAAAAGTTAAAAGGTAAAGAATATCAATTCAGAAACACCCTGTATAGAGATACATTTCTGAATATCTAATAAATTTACCTATGTATGCATGAGTTCTACTATCAAGTACCTAATTTTACTCGAAGCAGGTACTCATGTATGTAGAATCGCGTGCTAACAATGCCAGCACCCACATACATATCTTCGCTCGTGTGTGTAAATCAGCAATCAACGCTGGGTTCAAAGCATTCGCCGTATATTCGCCAAAATTATTCGCGAGAAGGAGATCCAGGGAAAAATGAACTCAGATAAGAAAACTTTGAGAGATGATATATTTGCGAAAAGTTAGTTCAAATTGCATGTACGTTCTGTGCGCAGACTATTTCTCATTTACCCTCCTCCTTCATCCTGCCTCAGGGTATTTTCCAGGAGGCAAAATACTAGGCACGCCCAGAAAGTAAGTGTATTTGATTTGTGTGGGCCTCAATTTTTTTTTTTTGAAAAAGAAAATAACCTGGTTGCATGTGTATATGTGTAAGTTATTACTTCCGAGAAATTTCTAATATTAGAAATCGAAAATATTGTGTACGTTTTTGTAAAAAAAAAAAAAAAAATTTACTCCGATTTCAATTTTTTTCATATTTCTGGACGTTTCATAACCTCCTGAGCAACTTAGGTATGTCGGTCTGTCGGTCCGTCGGTCTGTTAAAAATATTCCTTGTATTTTTCAACGTATATTCGTCATCCCTCTCGATACAGGTGGTGAGGAATGGGATCAATTTTTGTCTGCCTTCCTCGAAAAAATTCCCGCTAGCTCCTTTGCCCACTTCTCCACCTCATGTTGCATGTCCTTGTCTTTTGAAAACTTTTTTCCTCTCATGTGTATCTTCAGGGAAGTGACCAAGAGGTATTGTGAAGGTGCCAGGCCAGGGGAGGGTGGTTCAAAACATCCCATCTTAATGAGTCTAAAAGTTGCTTCGTAGCGTTCGCTGAGTGAGATCTGGCATTGTCGTGCAGAAGACAGATTCCCTGTGTCAGCAAGCCCCACTTTTTATTCTGAATCGCTATTTTCAAATTTCTTACTGATACTGGGGCCCCCTAGTATCTTTTTGTGATGATGGTCTCCCTCTGAGCCAGATATTCAATCAGAATTATGCCTTCGTGGTCCAAAACACAAAAAAATTCATGCACTGGGTGGAATTCGAACCAACGGATCCCTAAACTATTTGGATTACCAGACTAGCGTGTCAACCACTTGACTACCAGTGTACGATAGATGCAATACAGTGGGTAGTGTGCAATGTACCTACCAGGCGCGGCCGGTGCTAAGGAGCTGCGGAACTGCAGCACCCCCAGACGAAAAGAAAAAGAGAGGATTTTCTCAAGACTACCAGTGCACTTTTTTACATGACTAAACTTACTCCTCAATGGGTTTGCCCGCGGATCCTTTTTTGACCAGCCCTGTAGTGTGCACTTTTTTTTATTCAAATTTATTCTTCTCATTCTCACTTCTGAGAATATTTTCTTTCCCTCCTCACCACCGCCACTATTGCGGGCAACACTAGCAACTATTTTATCACAAGTTGCTGTAACTCTTCCAAGTGCTTTGTTATGCTGCAGCAACTTATCCAAACATACCGGAGGTTGCAGTGTGGCTGACATCTCATTTGCTATACTCTTGTACACCGACCTCAGTAGATTGATGGATAAGGCGGTGGACTTGTAACTTGAAGGTCAGTAGTTCGAATACCAAGTACGATGAAAATATAAACATTGTGATTAAAAGAAATATAATATGATACTTGTAACTTTTTAACTTCCACTGTTGAACTTATAATGTAGGTGCCAACAACACTAGATATATTTAATGCAGATAATTATTAATGTTGAAGGACTGCAGGTGGCATATTTTTGTTTAAATTCAAGACATTATTCGCAAGTACATTTGAAGTACATCTACATTTTTCAGGTGAGGAAATATTTCAGCCATAACATTA